>CAUYQG010011261.1:0-34766 GCA_963574415.1 Tarsius wallacei
AGAACTAACCCAAACTGTCAAAAACATAGAAAAGAAGCTCAAAAAGACAGAACAAAACCTGCAAGAGATGAATGATCACTTCAAGAGACCGAACCTAAGACTAATTGGTCTCCCTGAGACAGAGAGAGAAACAGAGGCCACATTGGAACAAACATTTCATGAAATCATCCAAGAAAAGTTCCCTCATCTCATCAGTGATGCAAAAATTCAAACACAAGAGATTCAGAGAACCCCTGCAAGACAACAAATGAGGAGACCAACTCCCAGACACATAATAATGTGCCTAAACAAAGTAGGTATAAAAGAAAAAATCCTAAAGGCAGGAAGAGAAAAAGGTCAGACTACCTACCAGGGAAGACTAATTAGAATACCAGCAGATTTATCTACAGAAACCCTCCAGGCTAGGAGAGCTTGAAACCCTATCTTCAAAGTTTTGTTTTCTTTTGTTTTGTTTTAATTTTTTTTATTATGGTATTATGGGGTACAGTTAGGGGTTAGGCATACAAAAATGCTTCATTCAGGCTCCCTTGATGACGAGTGGTGTCTCCCCATCCCCAGACAGATATTTGTCACCATTAATCCCAACCCCCCCCCATAGTTTCCCACCACTGTCAGTCATCTTCTTGTGGTAGTACGTTAGATGATCAAGGTCTACTATATGAGTGAGAACATGTGATACTTAGTTTTTTGTTTCTGTGAGAGGTCACTCAGTATTATGGACTCTAGATCCATCCAGGTTGCTGCAAAATTCATGATTTTGTTCTTTCTTATGGCTGCATTGTATTCCATTGTGTATATGTACCACATTTTTTAAATCTAGTCTTCTTTTGAGGGACAGCATGGTTGCTTCCAGGTTCTTGCTATTGTGAACAATGCTGCGATAAACATACGTGTGCAGGTATCTTTTTTATAGAGTGATTTGTGTTCTTCATTTTTTTTTTTTTTTTGGTAGAGACAAGGTCTTGCTGTATTGCTTACTGGTCTTAAGTTCCTGGACTCCAGCAATCCTCCCACCTTGGCCTCCCAAAGTGCTGAGATTACTGGCATGAGCCACCATAACTGGCCCCATTCACTGCTTTTACCACAATTCCTTACACAAAACTGATGCTTATATGTGTAGGTTGGAAAGATGAACTTCCCAAACTGTAATGGCTGATTGTTCTTTTGCCTTTAAGGAATTCGTTCAAAGTTTTTGGAACTTATGTGTGGTCTTGTGTAGTGTCACAGGGTGGGGTGAAGGAAACGTCAGCTGAATTGCTGCAAAGTTGTGACTTGACCACCAACCTCACAAATCTCACCAAAGTGCTGAGATAACTGGCATGAGCCACCAACCTTCACTCAGGTGCTACATAACAATGCCTTTTCTCCTTTTTCATTCTTTAGACTGCCAGAAAATCTGACCAAGTATTGTTGGCAATTCAGAGGGGATGTTTTTCAGAAGTAACTATTTATGACTAATACAAATTTCAGTGGGTAAAGTGGGCAGCTGGGAGGAGAAAAGAGTAAAGAAACCTAAATTACAAGAAAATTAAAAACATAGTATTGTAGAATATTATAGGGTCAATCGATCTCAAATCATAGAGGGAAACTCAGATGAAGGTGACTGAGTGTTCATGTTCACTATGAAGGACAGAAGTTAGTATAGCAGGCCTGAGATTGCCTATTTTTAGAAAAGACTGCTAGCAAGATTGGCCCTTTGCTGGTCCTTTGAAATTTGGTTGGAAAACAGTTTCCTTCACTGATATATTTGAATATATATATCTTTTCTATATATGTCATATATATCTTATATATAAATATGAGGGGACCCAAAAAATTGGAATTTAGTTATAAAAAATTGCGTATTTATCCTTACATGTTTAAACTTCAGTCGCCTTCAAAATACTCTGTTTGTTGCAATACACCTATCAAGACACCTTTTCCGCTGCTCAAAATGTTTTTTAAACTCCTCAGTTTTAATACCTTTTAGTGCTTCTGCCGTTTTTTGTATCACATCCACAAAACATTTCCCTTTGAGGACTTTTTTCATCTGGGGAAACAAAAAAAGGTTGCTTGGGGCAAGACTGAGTGAATAGGGAGGATGGATGAAGGTCATGACTTTTTGTTCAAAAACTGCTGAACCCTCAGTGGGGTATGGGCAGGCACACTCGTAAATCACCCATCATGAAATGGGCAAATGCGTTGAAAGAATCTTAAAAAAAAAAAAAAATTCACTGAAGCTGGAAGCAGCCTCTCACAACAATGCCAGCTGGCACACTGATGCTGATGGGTTCCTAGAACACTTACTTTGCAGGAAACCTCTACTACAAGAGTCCCTTCCTCCAAAAGATAAATTCCGAGTTTTTTGGTTCCCCTTTATATATATGAGTATGCTATACATATATTATATATATGTAAACTTTCCCTAAATGATAAGGGTGGCTCATTGTGTCTAAACTGTGCAAATAATGTGTTTATGCTTAATAGATGCCATCCTTTTGAGAGTCTAGAATTTGTACATACTAGGCAGAGGGTGCCTACATGCCAGCCCCCAGTTAAAAAAACATTGGCAGTAAGTTTCTAATGAACTTCTCTTCACACTTTCCGTGTGTTGTCACAACTTGTTGCTGGAAAAATTAAGCATGTCATGTGCAATCCTACTGGGAGGGGCTTCTCGGAAGCTTGCATCTGGTTTCCTCCAGACTTCTCCTCATGTACACTTTCCCTTTGCTGATTTTGCTTTATATCTTTTCATTCTAATACATTTCAGCTGTGAGTACAACTATATGCTGAGTCCTGAAAGATCTTCTATCCAATCACAGAACCTGGGCACCTTAGTTTGTTCAAGCTTCAAAATACCATAAATTGGGTAGCATAAAAACAACAAGAGATTTTTTCCCCACAGTTCTGGAGGCTGGGGAGTCCACGATCAAGGAACCAGCATGTTTGGTGTCTGGTGAGGACCCGCTTTCTGGTTCATAGATGGCACTCTTAGCTGTCTTCTCACTTGATGAGAGGGACAGAGTAGCTTTATCAGACTACTTTTGTATGGACAATAATTCTATACATGAGGGCTCTGCTGTCATGACCTAATCACCTTCAAAGGCCCCACCTCTTACATGTTCACCTTGGGAGTTAGGATTTCAACATATGAATTCAAACATTCAGATCACAGAACTGGGAAACCCTGGCACATTCACTTTGTAGGACCTACTCTAGTTGATTTCCTGAGTCAAACCAGGCTAGGACTGACGGTCAGAAAGCTCACAGACACCAATTAGTAGGGGGGTATACGTAGTCCATTGCTGTAGGCCAGTATCTGGGCAGGGTAGTGTGAATCTGGGGTACATGTATGCCTATTTGCTGCAGATAGAATTTTTTTCCACTATATTTTATAGTGAATTTTTGCTTATATAATGTAATTGTTAAAAGCGTGAGATCTGAGTGGATTGCCAGAGTCTGAACTGCAGCTTTACCGTTTCCTAGCAGTAAGAGATTGTGTAAGTTTGTTAACTGCTGTGTATTAACTATAAAATAATGATAATAAAACTACCTTATGAGGAATTTATCCCTTTCAGGAGTGAATGGGATAAAACATGAATATACCGAGTAAGTACCTAAGACTTGTTTACTTATGACCATACTGGTATTAAAAACAAGAAACCATGTTGTTTTTTCTTCCAGAACTAGTAAGGAAGTTCCCGCCCTGTCCCTGGATACAAATTTGTGTAGGTCAATAATTTGTCACTTATGGCAATCTGTATATTCAGTTAAGTCATAAAACACAGTCTTCATTTTCTACTCATAAGGTTCACTTCTGTAGAAACATAAGTTTCCAATTTCATTTAAAATGAGGCCAGACTTGGTGGCTCAGCCTGTAATCCCAGCACTTTGGGAGGCCGAGGTGAATGGTTTGTCTGAGCCTGCTGGTTCGAGAGCACGGGCAACTTGGTGAGACCTCCTCTCTATGGCAAATCAAAAATTAGCCAGGTGTAGTAGCATGTGCCTGTAGTTCCCGGCTACTTGGAAGGTTGAGGGGGAAGGATCACCGAAGTCCAGCAGGTTGACGCTGGGGTGGCCGTGAGTGTGCCACTGCACTCCAGCCTGGGTGACAGAGTGAGACTCCAATTCAAAAAAAAAAAAATCATTTGACATTATTGCTAACTGCTGTGTATCATTATTATTGTTACCTGCTATTAAAATATTAAACTTTGATTTATTTTTATAAATAATAATTTAATCATACATAGATGAGTGATAAACATGATAAATTTTTGCCTACTCATTTATTTTACACATTTCCAAATTAGTTTTTTTTTTAGTATGCTTTTTATATTTAACATGTAGTCAGTTTTGTTTTTTGAGTCAGTTGGAAAGAAGTTTTCTTTTAACAGGAAAATGAAGCCCATTGATATTTAGTGTTATAAAATGTTCAATCTTAATTATAAGATCTTATTTTAAATTTTCTGTTTTTAATGCTTTCTAAAAATTTCCATTTTTTCTGTTTTATATATGATCATCTTTTGATCAATTGGAAGGTATAGCATAATATAACATTTCTTGTTCTACTAAAGGTTATCTTTTAATGTTACCCTATAATTACTTCAAGGTCAATTTGATCAATGAAAAGTACCTATGGTGTCTCCTTTTGAATGACCTCCTCCAACTTCAGTTTTTGTTATTATTTGCTTGATTTTTTTTGCCTGTTTCTTATGCCTATTGATTTTTATTTTTTGTGCTGCATAGTTATATTTTTGATAATTCATTGTTTTGTCATTACAATAAATTCTTTAGATTAAATCATATGCTTAAACAAATGACTTGCTCCTCACATGTCTTTCACACAATGGCATTCTGGCCATTATTTTTCTGGAGTTTATTTTGTTTTTAAATGAATCATGGGTTGACAGGATTAATTTACTAAGTAGAGTTTTTCAAGAAGGATTTGCAGGGTTTATATTTCTTAAATATGTAATATGCCTTTATATTCATACATGAATGACAATTTAGATATAAAAATTTTGAATTGCCTTCAAATATCTTCAGCTGTTATTTTTGGTCTCCTGATTTGATTGTTGCTTTGAAGAATTTTGAGGCCAAGAGGTTGATGTTTTTGGTCCCTGTATAGGTTACTTATATTTTCTGCTTGGATCTTTAAAGTTCACTGAACTTTTCCAGAATATTTAGTTTTGATAATTTTATATATTAATGCTTCTCATTCTTCCTCTGTGCCACATACACATTCCAACCCTGTCTTGCCAATCTGGGTTGGAAGGCAATCAATGAGAATTTATAGCACTTAGTGGACCTACATTTGATCCTATAGAACAGACATTTTTGGGGTCAGAAGTTGGTTCAAATCGTTTTTCATTTTGAACATTTCTTGAATTAGTAGTATAGGGTTGGATTCTTCTATTAGTTGCAGACCTGGTAATTACTGTCTTGATTGACTATTTTTACTTTGTGTTTAAATGGTTTTGGAAGGAAGGATTTGCATGTTTGTGTCTATACTGCTGTTTTTCCAAGTGAATTTACTTTTATATGTTCAAAATTGATGCAAATGAAGTGCAAGATGCTGATATTTAATTAATCTTCTATTGTTTACATATTTTCTTAGTTCAAAAGTAGCAGGAAAACACTGAAAACTGTAGAAAACACCAACATTATGAGTAAGAAAGGAAACAAAATTTTATTGAGCATCTAGTAGCTATTAGGTAAGTACTTACACTAATTTGTTTAATTCTTTCAAAACACTGTAATGCCCCCATTTTAATGATTAGGAAACTAGACCACAAAGGAGTTAAATCCATTAATTCCACTAACAGAGCTAGTAAGTTGCAGAACTGAGATTCAAACTCAGGACTGTTCAGATTTTAAGAAATTTTGTTCAAGTATCATGCTATCTCATTATAAAAAATGTAATGAAAATAAAATTTCAAAACTGGAAATGAGACTGGGGAGTAGAAGACTCCTATATTTATTGAATATACTGTTTTGCCATATGAACATGGCCAAATTAGTCCTACATGCTGAGATTTTCCCAGCAGAATTTGGTGTTTTCTGTGGCTTTCTTTTTGTTGTCATTATAGACTTTTGGACACTAATGCTTTAACTTCCACACTCTTGCATGTTAGAAGATTTCTGGATTTGCTCTGAACATTTTCATTTTAAATCTTGCAGGAAAAACAGGTCTTAGATGAACTCTCAGACTTCATTTTTCAATCAAACACCTAAAGATATCCAGTAGTGGTATTCAATAGCAGTAATAGTTCTTAAAACACCTTCCTAACACTCAGAACTAAGCTTCTTTCCTGCTTTATGACAGTTAATTTTAATGTCATAAATTTATGTATTCATAACTTGTCTTAGAAAATAATTTTTGAATTTGTGAATGCAATGTTTTTTTCTTTTTTTTTTTCAGTACATCTTTTAGTTTTATCAGGACCATTTCAATAGAAATATCAAACAAAAATTTTTTGTCTGTGCTGAACCCTGAACTTACTCTCTTTTAAAGCTTTAGGGAGATCTAAAGACTAACAAGCAATATCCTCACCAAATACCATATTTCCTATGAATTTGGGCCCCTTAGATATTAAATAATTCATTTTTTGAAGTTATTTTGTTTTGTAAATTTGAAAATAAATCATGACTGTTTTGTGAGCTTTTTGAAATTAGGAGCCACATCTTAATTACTTATCTTTGTATTCTTGCAACCTATTTCAATGCCTGGGTGCTGAGAACATTCTCAAATTAACTAACCAGTTCTTTGGGTTGCCTTTTTCTTGGTGAGAGAAAGTATACAGAGTAACTTTTACATGATTAATAACTGTTTTGCTTTTCTCTAGCTCTTTTGTACAGTATCCAAAATGCACAATACTAGATGTTTATTATTGGACATCTTAGATACATCTTGGATGTATTGTGTGTTTGAATGTACAACACACTTATTATTGTATATCTTGTATATTGTACATCTCTGATATCTTATTAAGACAACATAACTATCTTAAATAGATATCATAGAATATAATGGTAATAAACCACTGGAAAGCCACTACTGGTTTTATTTCACAGCAAAATATTGCTGTTTATAATACCATGATCCTAGAATTTACAAAAGTCTAGATGTGCTACAGTATCAACAAAGTACCATGTGTGCTCGCTTGTGAATGCACACCTGCATGCATGCACACACACAAATTAAACCAAACCAAATCAAATAAACAAAATAATCCATACAATATTGGAGAATGAAATAGCAGCTCATAATGCTGAATAAGAATGTTACCCTCAAAGAGTTGACAGTCTAGAGCAGGAAATAGACTTATGAGTATAAACAGATACTATCATTAGTGGCAAAAGTCCAACTTTACACAAGTTCAACTTTATACAAGTAAAGTAAGAGACTCTGGAAACATAAGAATATTAACCAAAACTTCAGAAGTCTTAAAAAGCAATTCTATTGAAATACAGTACTCAAACTAAGCAGAAATTGGTTTTAAGTTTTAACTACTCAGTAGTTGCTAATATTAACATGATGGAAAAGCCACAAACTCAGTAGACAGTTATCAAATCATAAGCCAAATTCTTCACTTTATTTTACTCTTAAACTTCATTTTACATACCTGTGAAGTGATATCAGTGAACAGATTACTCATACCTACCATTGCTGCAGAAATAAAGGGAGTTAGAATCTAAGTCAGGTGTAATGAAATTGACAGACTTTGTAAAACTCTGCACGCAACTGGGAATTTCTGTTGGACTCTGAATATGGTAGATCAAAGCCTTTTTTGTATTTCTTACAATTAAGAAAATATTGCATAACATAGAAGATTAAATTATTATCTTGTGAGACTGGGTGCAGTGGCTCATGCCTGTAGTCCCAGCACTTTGAGAGACTGAGGTGAGAGAATTGCCTGAGACCAAGGGTTCGAGACCAGCCTGGGCAACTTGGTTAGACCTCATTTCTACAATAAATAAAGAAAAAAAAATTAGCCGGGTGTGGTGGTGCACACCAGTGGTTCCAGCTACTTGGAAAGTTGAGGCGGAAGGATCACCTGAGCCCAGCAGATTGATGCTGTTGTGGCCATAAGCACACACTCCAATCTGGGCAACAGAGTGAGACTCCAACTCAGAAAAAAAAAAAAATTATTACCTTTGGTTCCTGCTGTCTGGTTTTGAAATGCTTTTCTGCTTGTTTGTGTTTTTACACAGTATTAAGATTGCATAGTGTGTGCAGAATATGTTAAAATTGAGACTTTAAAATTATACATCACTTGTTCAACAAATATACAGTGAAGTCTGAGATCAGGACAGTGGAGGATCAAGGAAATTCAAGAAAATCTCCCTGCCCTACTGGAGATTACTATTGATTTGGAATGATGTGGCATTAAGGCTTGGTCATTTTAGTAGCAATATATAAATTAAACAAGTCAAGACAAGATCAGAACAGGATGTAAAAGGTAGCATATGACACATAACTAATTTTATATGTCAACTTGGCTATACCATGGTACCTAGATATCTGGTCAAACATTATTCTAGGTATTTCTGTGAAGGTATGTTTTAGATGAGATTAACATTTAAATCAGTGGTTTTGAGTAAAGCTGAGTATCCTCCATAACATGAGTGGGTCTCATTCAATCAGTTGAAAGCTTTAAGAAAAGACTGACCTCCCAAGAAGAAGAAAAAATTCTTTTTTTATTATTATTTTGCTTTAAATTTTTTATTTTAAATATGTGGGGTACAATTCAGGGTTAGATATACAAATGTTCATTATGCAGATACCCTTGTTGATGAGGTGTGGCCCCCCTTCCCCCAGCAGTTTCTCTAAATTGCCAATTTCAACCCCCCTCCCCTGGCAGTTTCCCACTACTCCCAATCCCTTTCTTATAGTATTACAATAGTTGTTCAATGTCCGCTTATGAGTGAGAACATGTGATACTTGGTCCTTTGTTTCTGTGATAGAGCACTCAGTATTATAGACTCTAAGTCCATCCAAGTTGCTGCGAAGTTCATAATTTTGACCTTATTTATGGCTGTGTAATATTCCATCATGCATACGTTACCCCTTTTTTAAAATTCAGTCCTCTTTTGATGGGCAGCATGGTTGGTTCCATGTTTTTGCTATTGTGAATAATGCTGCAATAAACATGTGTGTGCAGGTATCTTTTTCATAGAGTGATGAGTTACTCCGAGTATATTTCCAGTAGGGGGATTGAGGGGCCGTATGGAAGGTCAATTTTTAGATCTTTTAGGAATTGCCAAACTGTTTTCCACAGAGGTGGTACTAGTTTACACTGCCAGTCAACGGTGTAGAAGGTGTTCCCTTTTCCCCACATGAAGAGGGAATTCTCCCAGCAGATTGAGATTGCCTTCTTACCTGAACTACATACAGCTCTTCCTAGGTTCCAGCTGCAAGCCCATCCCGCAGGTTTTGGACTTGCCAGACTTTGTAACCATGTGAGCCAATGCTTTAAAATAAATGTTTTCCCAAATATATAAATAATATACATACACATATACTATTTGTTTCCTGTCTCTGGAGAACACCGATTAACACAAAACAATGAGAGTTGAGTGCTGTGGTTTCAGCAGAGAAAATGAGCTGTATCTCTTGTCTTAATTTTTCCCCCACGTTTAATCTTCTTTCCTAGATAAGGAGTTCCAAGAGGTCAGTGGGAACAATATCAAAGGTCTGGTATGGGTAAAGACTTTGAAGGGAATAATTTTTTAATCTATATGTTTAAATCAGTCAGAAATCAAAGTACAAAAAGGGTGGGCTGGTCAGATAGATTTCTCTCTCCATTGGTTATTCGAAAGGCTTTTAGAAGCCACAGGCAGTCCTGTGGAAGCATACCAGATTATTAGATGAAAAATCTAGACTTAGCTTTTCAAGAGTTGCATGCCATTATACAAATTGCTAAACGTCTACATGCTTCTGTTTCTGTTTGTAGATTAAGCATGATAATAGAAGTTCATGTATCCATGAGAATAGGCAAGACTAATCTAAGCTGTTGTAAGTCAGAATTGTGATTTTCTCTGTAATAACCAGAAAAGAGTATGAGGGGTCTTCTAGGGATTGGTGAAAGTTCTGTTTCAGGATCTAGGTGCTGGCGATATATATATTCAGTTTGTAATAAAATATTAAGCAATATTCATGTGTATTTTTAATGTATATTACCTTTCAATAAAGTTTTCAAAAAGTTATAGACAGTATTGTAAATACTTTAAAAAATTGATAGTCTGCAAAGTCCTAATGTGTCACAGGGTGACCAAAATAACTCGTTGTAGCAACTCTCTTCCATAGTTTCTATCAGAAAATTGGATTTCCATTAAGGGCAAACAAAATGAGGTGGCAAAGTATAGGGAAAAAATTTTTTTCTTTGAAGTTCACTAACTGATTTTCAGTAGATCCAACTAAATTGTGTTTTAGCTTTTTGGTACTATACTTATTTTACTTGTTGATGTTTGTCTCAAGGATGCAGTAAGACCAAATGCTTGTATTTGTGAAAGTACTTTTTCGATATTTGTTAAAGCATGATGGAAAAACCAGGTAATAGAGGAACAGGCTTTTTATAGATAATAAAAGGAACATATAAAACCTCTTAAAAATATACTTGAAGCTTCACAGGTCCTAGTCAGAAAATGGAATTATTTAGTGTTTCAATAATACGATGAGACCAACCTCCTTTTATGAACAACAAATATCAGCCCAATTGTTTACTTTTAATACCAATGAGGAGAGGATTGATGGAATTTTCACACATACACACATGTGTTGGAAATAATAAAACACACAACATTTTCTGCGGATCCCCTTTGACCCATTTAATAAAATGAAAGAATTCCAAATTATGAATTTTTTCTTAATCCCTGGGGATCTGGGGGACATCCTTATTGAAGGTGTGTTGGTCTCTGGGGTTAGATATCAGTATATCTTAGTGCTCTTAATCGCTGCTATACTCCCTCTTCTTTTTTGGTTATTATATATTCATGACTATTCTTTCTGTCCTTATGTAAATATAAAGAAACACGTCATTTAATTTAATGAAAATGCTGGGTAGAGAAGACAATTCATTAATACACCATTCAATATATCTGTTTATAGAAATGCTATGCATTGCTAAGCAGAGGAAAAGGCTCTCAGGACAAGCTTCCTTTACATTGATAGAAACAGGTGTTCTCTTTTAGTTGTCAAGTCAGCTCCCTTCTGAGACTCTCAGATAAGTGGTCCAAATTACGTCTAAGAGGGAAATTCGCCAAAGCATAATTGCTTTTCATCAGGGTGTCACAAATAATGAAAGGAGAAGAACACCGGAAGTACATTGTAGTTTACTTAATCACCATCATTTAAAAAAGCTGGTGCAGAATTCCTTACTTCAGGACAAATTGTATAGCTTTGGTGGTAAATTAGGCATATTTTCTAAACACTAAATTATATTTCTTCTAATTCACATTAGGCTAAGGAAAGCTGACTAGTCTGTAGCAACAGAATATAAGAGATAAGGTTTGCAGCTGCCATTTTCAAACAGTGCATTTTTGTCTCTCTTCAATAGCTTCCTGTGTTTCTATTCATATTGAATGAAAACCCTTCTTTATTTTTCATAGTAAGATAAATTTCATCAAGGTTGCTATCTATGCAGGAAGCTGGCAGATTCCTTCCTTCACCTTATTTCTTCATTCCCCATTTTCCCACCCACGGGCTAAACTTATGGAGAGCAAGACATGATTAGTGTGGGTAGATATTTTAAAGCTTTGCCCAATGATAAGCAATTGTCTAGCACAGTGCATAAAGAATCCTGGTTATCAGAATTTTATGTAGCTATTCTCTGCACTTAAGTGAAATTCTAGAACTGAATAACTTCAACTGCGGCACAATGAAAAATCTGAGAGTGATAAAATTAGGCTTAACTATGAGCACTACCATTGATTAGATAGGCAGATGTTGCTTAAACTTTGCATGATTTGATTTATTTGCTTTTGAATAATACCTGTCCTTTAAGAATCAAATAGCATAACAAAAGTAGTTTTTCTTCAAGTATATTGGTTATTAGTAGTAATTACAAAGGAAATCTAGTATTTTTGAGAGGGTGTATAGACTATTGAAGAGGTGATGGTACAAACTGCACACATACATCCTTTAATCAGGGTCAAAGCCTTTAAGGCACTTTCTGTTTTCCTAATTGCCTTCTGTTTCTTTCCCATCAGCAGCTCTTCTATGATCCTCATTGTTTTTCCTTTTTAGTCCCTATCATCAAGAGTTTCTACCCCCATAGACATTTGTTTTTTGCACCCTATGTTGGATGACTATCTTCTTTCTCCCTATAACCAACTGAGTAGATGGATTAGAAATGCCCATTCATAACATAAAAAAACCTTGACAATTTAGCTACTATGAAGGTTGATCTGTAAGTTTCTCAATACATTAAACCTGTAAGGCAGGTATCAACAAACTACTGTAAAGTGTTGAACAGTTTATATTTTAGGCTTTGTGGGTCCTCAATTTGTCCATTCAACTCTGCTGTTGTAGTGGAAAAGTAAATATCAACAAACAATATATAAACAAATGAGTGTGACTATGTGCCAGTAAAACTTTATAGGTTGCAGGCTGAATTTGACCCACGGGCCATAGTTTTTTAAAACTCTGACACAGAGATGAATCAAGTTATACTAGAGTTAAATGGGCATACCAGTTGTGTAGTTCAGCTTTCCCCAGAGTATGTTCCATAAAGAGCTGTCCTCCCACAACCAAAAACAAACTGACCAAATATATTTTTGAAATGTTACATAATTTGCTCCCATCTTAGAGCTCACCCATACATGAGCATACTAAAGGCCCTGGCTTTTTGGATTGTAATATTCATAATAAGGTGATAGCTAGTGCTTTGATGGTACTCACTACAAGCTCAGAACTATTCTAAATGCTTTTATATATGTGATCTCATTTAGTCCCACAACCCTATAGATATGCAATATTATCAATCTCATTTTATAGCTGATAAAACTGAAGCACTGAAAGATAAAGTAACTTGCTCAAGGTGACATACTTAGTGGAGCTGGGATTCAAATTTAGGCAGCCTGGCTCCAGGGTCTATGCTCTTAGCCCCTTCCCACCTTCATGCACCATCTCGACACTTATGAGAATTACTGTGAAAGCTGGGTAAGTGCTTATTTAATCCAGTTCTCCAGTGTACACATTAGAAAGAGAGGCCTAGTGAGATTCAAGTGACTTTGCAAAGGTCATAAGCATAATTAATAACTGAGATTAGTCTACAAATCAATTAAATCACTACCTGGTACTTGAAGAAATGCTTAAATTAATCCTTTATAAAGTCAGAAAAGCCTTTTAAAAATGAATAATCATCCCTAACTTCTCTTTTTTAATTTAAATTTTTATAACCAGTTTCATTTCAGTGGAGTAAATACATAGTTTGATTTTCTAAAGTTAGAATTATTTTCACTTTAAAAATTCTGATAGGCAATCCTGTATCAAGGGGAAGACAACAAAGCTTTAACTCCAACTCGGTTCATTCTCTCAGCGATTCTTACGCCTTTATGTACATTAGAATCACTGGGGGGAAATGTAGTTGGGTCCTACACCACCACCTCAGATATTCTGATTTAATTGAGAATCTGACAAAGGTATTTCAAAAGAGACCTCCAAGAGATTCTAGTATGTAGCTGGAACTGGGGACCACTGCTCTAGAATCACTTTGTTATTGCCTGCTAAACTTGTTTACTTGCACAAACAGCTAACATTTAAAATACTACATGGCATGAATAGAAACTTATGGTTATGGTCCATGGGCTATAACTAATAAAAATGTGATCACATTTCAAACATGAATGAAACTTTATTACCGCAGATGAATTGTACTGGTGGCTGTAATATTCAATCAATTTTATGTGATTGAGACCTTTGGATTGACAAGTGTAGCTGCAGAACGAGATTGACCCTGAGACCCAGGGATCCTGATAAGTTGCTACAAATCTCTGTGGCTAAGAGGCTGGTCTCTACCCTTTATGTAGCTATCTTAATGCAAGGGACTCACTATAGGAAAATCAAGTATTTTGATTAGGTTTTGCCATCATCATCTATTTACAAATATGTGATAATTTATAATAGAAGACTTAAGAAAAGACAGCATATTGCAAATGGACTAAAATTGGAAGCATTTCTCCTGAAAACTGGAATGAGACAAGGCTGCCCACTCTCACACCTCCTATTCAACATAGTGTTGGAAGTCCTAACTAGAGCAGATAAGAGAAGGAAACCAGGGGTATCCAAATAGGAAAAGAGGAAGTTAAACTAACCCTCTTTGCTGACAATATGATCCTATACCTTGAAGGAGAATCTGTCAAAACCTCTTGCACTGACAAAGAAGTTTGGCAAAGTCTCAGGGCACAAAAGCAACATGCAAAAGACAGCTGCATTTTTATACACCAACAACAGAGAGCCAAATAAAAAGTACAATCCCATTTAAAATAGTCACAAAAAAATAAAATACCTTGACATTCACCTGACCAGAGAAGTGAAAGATCTTTACAATGAAAACTACAAAACACTGCTCAAAGAAATCAAAAAGAAGACACAAACAAATGGAAAAATATTCCATGCTCATGGATTGAAAGAATCAACATTGTTAAGATGTCCGTCCTAAGGCAATCTACAGATTCAACACAATACCTATTAGATTACCAACATCATTTTTCTCAGATTTGGAAATGACAATACAGAAATTCTTAGGGAAAAATATACAACCACAAATAGCAGCCTTGTCTTGTTCCAGTTTTCAGGAGATATGCTTCCAATTTTAGTCCATTTGCAATACGCTGACTGTGGGTTTATTGTAGATGGCTCATATTATTTTGAGGTATGTTCCCTCTATACCTAGGTATTCAAGGGTTTTTATCAAGAAGCGATGTTGGAATTTTTGGAAAGCTTTTTTTGTGTCTAATAATATAATCACATGGTCCTTATGTTTATATCTGTTGATGTATTACATCACTTTTATAGTCATGTGGATGTTGAACCAGCCCTGCATCCCAGGGATGACGCCTACTGATAATGGTGAATAGTTTTTTAGATGTGTTGTTAAATCCAATTTGCTAAAATTGTGTTGAGAATTTTTGCATCTATGTTCATCAGGGATATTGGACTATAGTTCTCTTTCTTTGTTGGGTTTTACCCAGTTTGGGTATCAGTGTGATGTTAGCTTCATAAAATGATTTGGGGAAAGTTCTATCTTTCTCCAATGCCTGGAATACTTTCAATAGGATTGGCATTATCTCCTTATTGTATATTTTGTAGAGTCCACTGAAAAGCCATCTGGTGCAGGGCTCTTTTTTAATAGATAGTTTTCTTATGATGAAGTCAATTTCCTGGGTTCTATTTAGAGTCTCAATTTCTTCTTGTTTCAACGTTGGAAGGCTGTGTGATGTCAGAAAGTCATTTCATTTAGGTTTTTGAGTTTGTTTCCATACAGGTGTGCACAGTAATCTCTAACAATCTGTTATATTTCTTTGAGATCAGTTGTGACTTGATTTTTTGCATTTCTCGTTGTATATATTTGGGCTTTTTGTTTCTTTCTTGGTCATTCTGACTAGGGGTTCATCAATCTTGTTTATCCTTTCAAAGTACCGGATTTTTGTTTCATTGATTTTTTTTTTGTTATTTTTGTCTTCCATGTTACATTTTTGGGCTTTTACTTTGTTGATCTGGATTCTTCTGCCAAAGTTAGGGTTTTGGTGGTCTTCCTTTTTCAGTTCCCTTAGATGATTTGTTAGGCTGTTGACTTGTGATCTTTCTATTTTCTTGATGTTCATAGAGATCTAAATTCCTCTCTTAATATTGTTTTCATGGAATCCCAGAGGTTTTCGTAAGATGTGCCTTTGTTTTAATTTGTTTCCAGGAATCTTTTAATTTCTGTTTTGATTTCTATGTTTACCCAGGAGTTATTTAACATTGTATTGTTTAATGTTCATGTCTTTTTGTGTTTTTGGGAGATTTTGTTGCTGGTGATATTTATTTTTATTCCACTGTGGCCTGAGAAGGTGCATTGTAGTATTTCAATCTTGTGGAATTTGTTTATGCTCGATTTATTGCTGAGGATATGGTCAATCTTGGAGTATGTTTCATGTGGTGATGAGTAGAAAGTATATTCGATGATTGTTGAGTGAAGTGTTCTGTAGGTATGTATTAAGTCCATTTGGTCAAGTGTCAAGTTGAGCTTTTAGATTTCCTTGTTGATTTTTTGCTTTGATGATCCATCCAGGACTGTTAATGGGGTATTTAAGTGCCCAGATAGGATAGTGTTAAAGTCAACATCTTTTTTTCGTTTACTTATTAGTTGCTTTATAAAAACTGGTGCTCTGAGTTGGGTGCATATATGTTTAGGGTGGATATTTCTTGTTGATGGATTGAATCTTTTGTCATTATGTAGTGTCTTTCAATATCTTTTTAAATTTTTGATCACTTGAATGTTGTTTTGTCTGATATTAAAATTGTGACTCCTGCCTTTTCTTGCTTTTCCTTCACCTGAAAGTTTGTTTTACATTCTCTAACTTTGAGCCTGTGGTTATCCTTTGTAGTGAGATGTGTTTCCTGGAGTCAGTACATTGTTGGGACATGCTTTTGTATACAATTTGCCATTCTGTGTGTTTTCAGCAGTGCATTTAGTCCATTCACATTCAGGCTGATTATTGAGATGTGAGAGTTTATATCTGTCATGAGGTTCTACTAAAGTTATGTTTGTTTTTTTTTCTTTCAATTTTTGGGTTGATATGTGTGTGTGTTTTCAATTTTGTAGTCACGAAGTATACTGTGTTGATTCTATGTTTTTTACAGATTGTATTAGATCTATATTTTGATCTTCAAGCTTTGAGATTCTTCTGCTTGGTTAATTCTGCTCTCCATGTGTGTCAACTTATTATTTATTTCATGGAAAATGTTCTTATTGCCAACGTCTCTATTATTAATTCCTTCATGTTTTCCTCTTGCCTTTCTTGATTCACGTTATCCTTTCCAAACAATTCTTGATTTCTGCATTTGTGATCTGAGACCAGTCATTCTGGGTTCTCTTCATTGTTTAAGCTCCAAAGTCTGTATTATCATGCACTATCCCTTTTGGACTTTGTGAGGCACCTGTATTTTTCATTGATTTCTCTTTATTTATGGATTTTTCTTTTCAGTTTACTTCCATTCCTCAGTGAGAGAGAGAATAGTTTTGACTTCTGTTTGTTCAACCCCTCATTCTTCCCTAGGTAGAGCCTCTGGATTTGTTCAAATTTGAAGCTGGGTGGGGGGAGCTGTGTGCTCCTTATGCAGTTTTGATATTTGAATAAGATGGATTGGGGGGAGGTGCTAAGATTCAAAAGCTGCTTGCAGATCACAATGTTTGCTGACTGGGATGTTAGTCCCCTGTGACCCACTTCCCACTATCTTACAATATGTCTATTCAATGAGAACATGTATATACCCCCTGAGTGCAAAATAACATAAAGAAAAGGAAAGGAGCTGTGAAAGAGAAAAGGCAGAAGAAAAGACAATGGAGAGAAAAAATTAGAGAAGGAAAAACAAACTGACAATGAAACCAATAAAAAAAGGAAAAAATAATAATGATTAAAAAACCTAAAATTGACAATATGAAGACACTTTTACCCTTATGCAAGGAAAGAAGAAGGAACACACCAAAATATATAGAGAGAGCTAGAAAAAATAAAAAACAAAACCAAAAATGTTTTGTAATCCTCGAGCACCCTCTTGGCAGTTTCTGAAACTTTGGATTCCTTTTTTCTTTTTCTTTTTTCTTTTTTGCCAGTGTGACCCAAGCTCTGCCACTCTTAGCTTGTGGCAGAAGGGAGGAAGCTCCGGCCTCTAGACCCACCCCTCTGCTTACCATGCAGTCAGAAGGAGGCTGCAAACCACCTCCAACAGATCTGCCTGTATTCAGCCCTTCCTGCACATGCCAATCAGGTTGTTTCCCACATGGCTCACATGCCTCAAAAATCACAGGGGTAAGGGGGCTGAATCAGTTTAAAACTCACTCCTACCCATCCACCGTGGGCTGAATTCTTTGCCTCCAATTGCACCCGTAGTCCCACAAATGGTCCAGTGTGGGGAATAGGGTGACTGGGTCTCCTCACTGGGCCTGTACCTCCAGGGATAATGCACCTGGAGTATCCTCTCTGGATTGATGGTAAATTCACCCCTCAGGCTCAGGGGGTAGCATCACTGTTTAGGTAGGCAGGTGGAAGCCTGTCTTTGCTCGGGCTTCAGGACAGAGGTGGTTGTGGCACCTCTGTCTCCTCAGTTGGGACTAGGCAACTGATTCCTCCACTGTATTTTCTCCACAGTCCCCACCACCAATGTCCAATCTGATGCTGGAGGCTGTGGTGGCAGGTGGTGTTGTGCATTAGCTGTTCCCCACCTCTTTATTCTGGATAGGGTCCCAAAGATGGCATTTGCCTCTGGGCTGCAGATTGCACTGGGATCCAAGTAGCAGGGCACGGGGCAGCCATCTCAGCAGGTGAGCTCAGGTCACTTGTTCCTGCATCCCCAATTAGTCAGCTATTTGCCATTTACTATATGCGGGATGCCATGTTAAGTGCTGGGGATTAGGTGATGAATAAGATATAATTCTTGTTCTCAAGAAGCTCACAAAACAAAAGATGAAACATTCATGAAAACCAGTGATTCAGAGTAAGAGAGGCTAGAGCCTGAAATAAAGATGTGTAATTGTTTGTACATACCTTTAACAAAGGTATATATAAGATGTCATAGGAACACAAAGGAGGAGGAGCTAATTGAGCCTATGAAGGATCAAGGAAGATTGAGTAGGCAGTCATCAGATAGAGGAGAAGTGGAATGCAATGGAAGATGTGTTCTAAGCAGAAGGATAGTAGAATAAGAGGCAGCAAAAAAGAGAGTAGCACAGCATTTTAGGAAAACTACAAATATCTGCCCTGAATTGAAGGGTAGGGTTTCTATGGGGATGTGGGATTAGAGACATATGTAGGGGTCAAATCCTAAAAGGTCTGGTAAAAAATTGGGGACTTCATATGAAAATGATGGGTAGTCACCTTAGTATTTTAGGCAGGGAGGTGGAGAGGGGGCTGTTACATGATTTGTGTTTTAGAAAGGTCACTCTAGTGACTGTGTAAGGGAGACAGACTGGCAGGTCATTTAGGAAGCTGTTGGTGTAATTCACTTTGTAAGTGTTGAGCATCTCAAGGAAAACAACGGTAATGGAGATGGAGACAGATTCTACAACTATTTAGCAGATTGACTTATATGGCTGGATTAGTAACTGTGGTGGGGGAGAGGGAGGAACTAAGTAAAGTTTCCTGGCTTAGGTGACTGAGTGACTGTGGCACAATTCATGGAGATCAAGAACAATAGAGAAGAATCAGGTTTGCAGCTAGGTAGCAAAGAGTGAGAGATGGTAAAGTGTTCAGTTGACTCTTATGGGATGTTCAGGAAAGAAGTCAATAGAGTTGAACTCTGAGCTGGAGGCAATAGATTTGGGATGTGCCAGCATATCAGTAAAAGCACTGCATTTCAGTGAGATATCCAAGAGTATATATATTGAGGAGAGACCAGAGTTTGGAACCCTGAGAAACACTCACACTTAAAAGGCATATGGAGGAAACAGTTTATGAAGGAGACAGAAGCATGGAAAGAACCAACTAATAGTATGTGGGATAATAAAAGTGATCAATAGGATACATGCAATCCTTAGTGATGTAATTTCGGACAGAGATGGAATGAAAGCATATATTAAACTGACTCTGTGAGATAGCAGTTGTACTGGGTGGGACTTAGTAGGTGCTGGGTATCTGGCTGCTGAACTGAATTCCCTTAATAGGGGTATATGGATATTGTTTAAGGGACGGATGATTTAGATGTCAGATGTGTTTCAAAAGATTGAGATCCAAACTCTTTTAGCTTAGATGAGGTCTCCACACACTTAAGTCCAGTTATGAATGCAGAAGAAATTTCCTTTAAAATCTTGTGGGGTGTAGTAATTCACATCTGTAATCCCAGCTACTCTAGAGGCTGAGGTGGGAGAATCTCTTAAAGTCAGGAGTTCAAGACTAGCCCAGGCAACATAGCAAGAGTCTATCTCTTAAACAAAACAAAAATAAATAAATAAACTAGCTATGGTGGCACATGTCTTTAGTGTTAGCTATTTGGGAGGTTGAAGGTGGGAGAATCGTTTGAACCCAGAGTTTGAGGCTGTGATCATACCACTGTGCTGCAGCTCAGGCAACAAAGCAAGATCTTGTCTCAAAAAAAAATCTTGAAAATAATTTAAACATTTTCATAACACAAGATGGAGATGACAATGTCCTGCGTTATGAAACGTGAAAGAGGCCATTTTAGTTTACAAAATTTTAAGAGCAATTTTTACCAATTAAACACTTCACTGAAGCTAAGTATGCTCAGTGGGACAGATGATCTTAAACAAAACTGTATTCTGAAGGTCTTGCCAGGAGAAATTCACTGCAAATAGGAGTACCATATAACTGACCATCATGCACTCTCATGATGATTAGAATTATTTGAGATTTACCAACTTAAATATCATAATTTTGGTTTGGATATGATTGGTTTTTAATTCTTCTTGCTAATTGTATGAGATTATATATCTAACTGTTTATTTAAACTATTTCTTACTTAGTAATAAAGTAAATAGATCAAGTATCACTGATACCTGGTCCCTTTTGCCATATCTATGGGTCCTTGGATAAGGTAAGGAAGACAGAGGCCTTTTTGATTTGTATGTCCTTAGGAGGGTCTAGTCACTATCATGGCAATACCTTAGGAAAGTATATATCACTTCTGTATGGACATCATGAATTACCCTGTGTACTCTGATTCCAGGCTGAATGAAAGAAGCAAAACTTCCCAAGGATTTTGGAGGTCCCAATATTAAAATAATTTTAGTTATGCATCTGTCCTCTGTCCTTACCAACCTAATTACTTACATCTTATCAAGGAGAGTGTTTATTGTTTGTCTTTCTGGAACCCTTTCTAATTTCTGACATCCTGACTGAACACTGCTAATTGTGCCAGAGTTCCCAACCGTTTAAATTCCTTGATACTCCATAAATTTCAAGTCTTATGTGTATTATCTCCCAATTTTCAGTGTCCATATAGTTTTAAAAATCTTAAACAGCATTTTAAAATATAACACAAAAGAAAATTTTGGTTCCTATGAAGAGGCTGATGAGCACTGTAAATAGGAGAAAAGAGGAATGTTTTAGAACCAAGGAAGTTCATTATGTAAACACAGCCATTTGGCTTCCTGCAGATTGTTTACCAGGAAATCAATGAAGAGGACTAAAGAGATTTTTAAAACTTTTTCTGTAATTTGTAGAATTTTTTAAGTTAGTGAGTTTGGTTAATGTTAGGCCTCTAACACTAGCATCAACTACAGAGATAAAATGCTTTTCTTTTTATTTTCTCTAGCAGAAGGATCTTAATCTAGTTTGCTGCTCAATGTACCTGAACATTGTGAATTGTATTGCACTATTGTGATGTAGAGTACTATAATAATAGTTTTTAGATTAAATTATTAGAGTACTTGTTGCTACTCAAAGTGTGAGCTGAGGGCCAGCAGCGCTGGTCTTACATGGGAGCTTGGGAAAATGCAGACTCTCAGGCTCCATCTCAGATTCTCTAAATCAGTATCTGCATCTTAGCATGATTCTCAGATGATTCATCTCCACATTCATATTTGAAAAACACTAGTGTAGATGAGTAATAATCATATAACTATTCCATACTATTTTTTCAGGGAATGATAATGTTATTGGTCAAAGTACTCAATAGAACCCCTTTTAGCACCAAGAATTTTATTTCAATAAATTAAATAATTAATTGGACACATAGAAGACATCAACATAAAAAAAGAAGAAAAAACATGATTAAAAAAAATCCAACTGCCTTGTTTTCTAAATTCATTTTTGTTCTAGAGCCGAAATAAAGAATCACACAGGTCAAAAGAATACATTTAAAAAATACCTCTTTACTGATTTGATTACATAAATAAATCTGTTTCATTGGATACAACATAGTCTACCATACATATTGATATAATATGAGTTAAATTTAAATAATCATTTATAATGTGAATTTTAAAAAATTTCTTTGAGGCGGGTCTCACTCTGTCTCCCAGGCTGGAGGGCAGAGGCACCATCACAACTCACCACAGCCTTAACTTCCTAGGGTCATATGATGCTTCCACCTCAGCCTCCCAAGTGACTGGGACTACGGATGTGTGCCACCATGCCCAGACAATTTTTTTTTTTTTTTGTAGAGACGTGGTCTCACTATGTGGTCTCGAATTCCTGGGCTCAAGCAATTCTCCCAGCTCAGCCTTCCAAAATGCTGGGGTTACAGGTGCGAGTCACCACACCTGGCCTAAATTTAATTCACAAATTATAAGTTAAATTTAACCCATAAATTTGGAGGGCTACATATCCAATATACAAAGTTTTTACTTAAATAAAACTCTGTCAATATTTTCACAATAGAAATAAAGATTTGAGGGAAAGCAAAAGGAAGTTTGAATAGCATACTATCATCAAGCTTTTGGACATATGGAGGTCAATAGCATAATTCTAAATAAAATGTTGGTTAAGTCTGAATCTTGTAAAAATACATACCAAAGAAACTTGTAGATATTGGCTTCACTGAGGGCAAACCTGGCTAAGAAAATGACACCATAAGAAAGTGATTGGCAGTAGTAGGACTACCAAGGGAGGGAGCCAGGGGGCACATTTCATCAATAAGGATACCTGATCTCAAATCAGGTGACAGGGACCAAAGTGAGGCCGAAAGTTTACCTGTAAAATGACCATTTGTATACCTAACCCTGAGTTGTACCCCACATCTTTAAAATAAAAAATTAATAAAATAAAAGAAAAAGAAAATGTAGATTATAATATTTCATTCGTAGACTTGGAGACATTTTTGAATCTTCTTATTACCTCAATTATTATATCCAATTAATATGCAAGTCCTGTTGGTTCCTCTGCTGAAATACACCCTGAATTTGTCCACTTCTTTCTCTCTGCACCACTAACTGTATTTCAAGCCATTACAATCCTGAAGATCTTCCTTCTTCCTCTATAATTTCTGCTGCATCTCCTGCCCAATCCATTTTTCATACAATCCCCAGAGCCACTATTTAAAAACTCTAATTCCACATCACTCCTCTACTTCAACGTTTTTCATTACTTTTATATTATTATACAAATTCCTAGCACATCAATGAGACATGGCATGGTCTTTTCAATCTATCTAATCCCACACTCCTCCTTTTCATCTCATTCTGGGTCCTTAGGTCTCTCTCTGTTCCTAAAGTATGCCTGATTTTCTTACCATAAGGACTTTGTATATCTGGCTCTTTTTTCTGTGTCAGGTCTCAGTTGTAATGTCACCGTTTCAGGGAACTTTCCTATCTTATCTGAAGTGTAGCGCCCCTGTGATTCTCTGTTTTACTTCCCTGTTCATGTCCTCAAAAGCACATTACAAAATAATTCTATAAAAATGTACATTTTTAATAAATTTATTGGTTTGTTGCCTGTCTTCCTCAACGAATGTAGTCTTAAACGAATGCTCACCCTTGGTTATTGAATTATTGGCAAAAAGCAGGTATAGTTACATATTTTTTTAATAGACAATGACTGTAAAACAAAAAAAGTCATGTATTTAAATTTTTATTACTTCCTTGGCCTTCTGTAGTTCCTAATTTATTATACAAGTAATTAATTTTAAACAAATCCTTTCAAGTTTATTATGTTAAAAAATTTTAAAATATGTCATTTTATCCTTTCAAGAAATGTTCAACATCAGAAACAAAAGTAAAAGGCCAAGAGTATATTTTAATGGAACATTTTGCTTAAATTTGTTCCAAGGTAACCAATTGAAGTTTGCCTCAATCTTTATGTTACCTCATGATTGACTCTAAGGCAGCAACAGCAGTCTCCAACCTTTTTGGCATCAGGGACTGGTTTCATGGAAGACAATTTTTCCATGGGGTGGGAAGGAATGTGCAGTTAAACCTCACTGCTATCACTAATCTGTATTTGCAGCTGCTCCTCAGGGCTAGTATCACTGCTTCAGCTCCACCTCGGATCATCAGGCATTAGATTTTCAGAGCACAGCCTAGATCCCTCACATGCACAGTTCACAATAGGGTTTAGGCTCCTATGATAATCTAATGTCACTGCTGATCTGATAGGAGAGAGAGCACCCATCACCCACGGCTCACCTTGCCCAGTTCCTAACAGGCTATGGACCAGGACCGGTCTGCAGCCTGGGGGCTGGGCACCCCTGCTTTAAGGAAATGCAGTATGCTAGTTGCCTTATTTACCACTATAATCTGCCAAAATGATGTATCTCTCAAATTTCTGGTCAATATATGCTTGAAAACAAGAAAGCCAAACTCTCTTAGACTCAGTCTTAAGAAGTTAGAAGTCTGAGAGACTGAGAGAAATGTGTGCCCTTATAAATCTCAAGTGATTCTCCACTGAGAGTCATTCTCTGAAAACCATGTGTGTATGTGTGTGGTGGGGAGGCTCAAGACTGGACCCTGCATTTATCAAAATTAGACATTTCAAAATTTTGGAATTGAGTCATTAGATCAAGAAGAAGCTCAAACAGTTCAGCCAGGGGACTGATGCTCTCTTCTACCATGTAGGAGGTGCTCAGGTGATAGTTTGAAAGACATGAGTGAGGGAAGGAGGGTGTGTATAAGAGAGTATGTGACCACCACAATCAAGAGCTAGTTGTATTTGTAGAATTCCAAACCTCAGGCTGAATGGTGAAAAATACCTGTTAAAATGCCTTAAGCACACTTGATATTTGGATATTTGAAAAGAGTGTGGACGATTGAGTAGACATATTTTAAACCTGAATGTTTAGACTTTTATTGATTTACTAGGGCTGCTTTAATAAAGTACCACAGGCAATGTGGCTTAAACATGATAAATATATTGTTTTACAGTTCTGGAAGTTGAAAGTTTGAGATCAAGGTGTCTATAAGGTTGATTCCTTCTGAAGACTGTGTGGAACTATCTGTTCTAGGCCATCTTCTCCCTTGCTTCACATTGTCTTTCCTCTGTGTCTGTGCCCAAATTTCCACTTTTTACAAGGACACTAGTCATACTGGATTACCTACTCTAATGACATCTGTTTAACTTATCTTTGTAGAGACCCTATTTCCAAATACAGTCATGTTCTGAGTTACTAATGGTTAGGACATCAACATAGGGAATTTAAGGGGATACCATTCAACCCATAACAGACCTTCATAATTAATTCAATTATGACATCTTATAATATAGAAAAGAAAAGAGCATTGTGTCAAAAATTATGTGCTTTCATATGGCTATATAAACTACATGGGGCATCTAAAAAATGTAAGAAACTAACTGCACTTATAGAAATTAGTATGTGCTCTATATACACTGTAGTCTATGACCCATAAGCAAAGTATAATAAAGCCATGTTTTAATAAAGAAGCTAATTAGTATCACTTTCTAAATTGGAATTTGTCTTTGAGCAGTTATTCAACCTTAACTGGAGCCTGTTATAAGCACCCTTTAGGGGTAGAAGTTTGTCATTAATAACACTTGATGCTAGAGGACACATTTTCAGCAGAAAGAGCTACTTGTGCTAATGAAGCTTGGAGCTTACTAGAGAATAGTTTTAATGTTTTTCTTGCTTTCCCACTAATGAGATCTCAATTACAAGACTGATAGATTTTTTTTCTGTACCTATTATTTAAAAACCAGATCACATTTTAATTTCTCATTGAATTGTCCATAAAATATTAAATGAGATAAATGCAGCACAATTATCCAACTTAGGAAATGTGCCTCTTTTTTTTGTTCCTAAATTCTTAGCCAGGTTTTGTAAAAAGTTTCAGCAAAATCTATTTTCTCGATTTTTAAAGTGTTGCTGTGTTTGTATGGCTAGGAAGGGGGTGCTACAATTTGAGAATTGGGGGCTTTAGGTGTGATAAATAAACAAAAACCTATGGTTGTACATTGAGTTCATCATTCTTGTGGTTTTTCTAATATTTTTTTCTTTCTACGGATACAAAATGCTAATTTTCACCTTCAGGAAAAGGTTATTCTTCTGTTTCTCATGGCTATTAGTGATGGAAGCTCTCTTGTGGTGTCTAGATAATGGACTCATGTCCTGACACCTTTTGTCTTTTCCACACCCATTCCTTCTATCAGTACCTTGCAGTGTTTTCACGAAGTGCTCAGATGCTCATTCTGCCTGATGTGCTCATTATTGCCAGTGAGACCTCCTTTGACTGACAGCTGAGGCTCCAATTCATATGTTTCAGTAGCTATTGGACCACAGGCCTGATGTGTGAAACAAACGGTGTAGGGTTGTGATGTGATTACCTGGAACCACCAGTCCAGAGTCACTCAAATGAGTTAAATTGATTTTGACTCACAGTTCAAGAAAGTAATGTCCCAGAATGTCAGTTATCTATTCTTTCCCTTAGTCTTTAGCTAAGATGTAATATTGCAAAGACGAATTTTATTTAAATCTAGTCTGGTTGAATCACAACAGAAATAGCCAAAACCCAAGTTAATAAACCTTTTTTTCCCTACAAAAGTATATTCTTAGTGCATATGACTCTACTAAATATTTGTCATGACTCAGTAGATTTAATTTTGACTATTTAAAAGAGACTATGTATTAAACACATGGACACACATTGTGTCTCATAACAGATAATTTTCCATTCCTCACTATCTGGGAATCTTTTACAGTATTGGATCTATTTTTGGACAAAGGTAATAGCTTAACATTATACATACATTTGAACAGCTGAGCAAGTCTATGTCCTCTCATCTCCGTATTTTTTTACTGCTATTAAAAGGTATTGAGCTCTATATACTAAAATTCTCTTACGTGTGTGTGGAGACCTGGCAGGCTGGTGGTTCTGGAATCTGGCTGCATATGCAATCTGGTTAATTTCTAAAAACAAACAATTCACAGAATTATAGGCCTCCCTCCAGATACTTTTTATGAGTATCTCTGGGGTAGATCCCAATAATAGATGTTTTGATAAAAGTACCACATGTGACTTGAATGCACATCCAGATCTGGGAATCTCTGTGTTGACTGAGTGTTAATTCTCATATGGTATGTTTGGTTTCTCTTTGACATTTTCAAATAGTCTATAGTGGAACTGCCAGACATCTTTGGTATAACTCATAATTGCTAGTGGATTATTCATAAAATAATTCTCTTAACATTTTGCAATGTCATTTACAACATAATTGTAAGCTATAACTTTTATTCCACTATATCTTTGAATTTTGGTATGCTTTGCATTAAAACACTACCTTTACAGAGACTTTTTATTCTCTAATCTCATATTTCAATGAGCTTCTTTTTGCCTGAAAAACAATCCTGATTTTAACAATTATTTAAAATATAATTGATACCAAGAAAGATAAAAAAAACTAAGATTAAATGAGTAAAAATTGATTTGTAATGGTGTCAAATCATCT
Organism: Tarsius wallacei; assembly: GCA_963574415.1. Taxonomy (NCBI): domain Eukaryota; kingdom Metazoa; phylum Chordata; class Mammalia; order Primates; family Tarsiidae; genus Tarsius; species Tarsius wallacei. The sequence continues at coordinate 27,535 of CAUYQG010011261.1, forward strand.
TCTTTTGCATGGTTAAGTAAAAGTGCAATTACTTTTTAGAAAGCATATCATGCATCTTTTACCTCCAGTGTATTTCGTAACTAGAAATATATCACCTACTTTTGGAAAACAAACTGAAATAAGATGCACATAAAGGGCACTTTAGCTGTCCAATTAAGCAGAATCCATTGATTTGTTTGTTTTCAACAAGCCCAATCTTTGTCTCTGCTTCCCATATAATGGCTCAGTACAAATCACTTTATAACTTTTACTTTCTATCTTTCAATACATTGCTTGTTTTCAGAGTTTATCTATAGTTATCTGTCTCCAAGGTTTAGAACATCTTGTTTTAAAAAGTCAGAAATTATTTTATACTTATTTCTAGAGTATAGACTCTGGCTTCTGGTATATCTAGAAGTAGAATCAACTATGTTATCAAACATTTGGATATATCTGGTATAGAAACTGGTGCTTATATGTGTGTGAGAGTATGTGGGGGTGCGTTTTAAGGGCTCAGTCCCATCAGAGATGTAATGTGGGAAATATATATATATGTTAAGGTACCAACTTTGGGCCTGTTTATCTTTGACTTGTTCTGAATTTTCCTACCGTCTTAAAAACATGTGAAGGCCAAGGCTGAACAAAATGATTGACTAACATCTCTTTGGGCAACAACATGTGATTCTCTATACTAACTGTTTTGAGGTTCTGACCTCTTATTTCTTAGGCTCAAATGTCTTAATTTACCTTTTGTGTATCTTTATGAACTATTATTTAGCTTTTATGCAGATCTTGTCTGAAAAATCTGCCTGTTATTTTATTTCGGCATTTATTGGCTCGCTAAATACTAAGTGCTACCCACTCAAAGAGAGCAATATTCAAGAGAACACTGAGTAACGTCTGGAATTTAGTTTTTCCTCTCATGGATATTCGTTTTAATATTTTACCAGTCCACTTTAGGATTTTGCATGTAAAAAAAAAAAAAAACAAACTCATTGCTGTTCAATACGTTATATTCCTTGGTTATATAACTGAGGTGTCCACTTCCCTCTTTTCTAGCTTAGAGTGCTTTAATGTGCTCGGTTCAACCACAAAGTACACATATAGGAGCTCAACACTACCCACTGAGCATCCAGCAGATTCCTGGAGAAGGAATTTTTAAGAGATGATGGAAAGAGTATTGGAACATGTAGATAGAGACAGATCCTACTCACACTAACAGCCAGAGGGAAGTGGCAGTAGCCCAGGAGGTGTGAAGTTTCCATTCCTGTGAAGACTGAATTCTCAGCTATCAAGGTCCTGGTCAATCACAGCTCTTGGGCACTCTGCAAGTGTTCGTGCTCAAGGCCTTTCTTTTAGTTCACTGTGTCAGATGGAGTGTCTAAAAATTCTTTGGGGTCAGGAATAAGGCAAAAAGGCCTTTGGATTCCATTCCCCACGCTCCAATATCGTTAAGTCTTTCCTGAATTTCTAACCTTCCTTTTTTATCCCTTTATTTTTCCCATAGTAATCCTCAACAAAGATTTCCACAAGGAAATTCCTAATAACCCTTTAGACAAGAATCCAAGCAGGAGGAAAAAAAAAAAAAAGATTTGTCCGGTCCTGTAGGGTAAATAAAGCTCAGACTTTGGAAAGATAATACTAGACCTTGTAATATATCTTCACTGAGGGTGGATAATGCCCATATTTGAGGATCAGTCAATTGGCCTCTCATGTTAGCATCAAGGACAACAACAGCCAAAGGCAAAAAGACAAAAACAAGCGGGATTGCATATAAAAATATAGGGTAAGTATCCTATATTCCACAGGCATTCATATGAAGGCTATACAGGACAATGGAAAATTAATTGAACAGTCATTATAATGCAATGTAAAATAAGTAAGTTATCATAGCTAGACATAAACTTCACTTGCGTTTGTTGGGCATCGACTAGTGTCAGTTCTATTCAAATATATTATTTAATTGTTTTTGCTACATACAAAGTTCCTGTGAATTTGTTATTTTTAGATCCATTCTAAAGATTAGTTCACCAAAAAAAAAAAAAAAGATGATAAATAATTTGGTCTAATGTCAGACAGTTATTACCAAGTGTTATAATAGGAAATCTAACTTGTTTCTGTGTTTTGCTTTTTTCCTTCTGGCTGTTGTTGGCATTGTTGATGTTAACCTGAGAAGCCAATTGACAACTTGATGTGTGTAATACCTGTCCTCATTGAAAATATCTCACAAGATCTAGCATCATCTTCTAAAGCTTGAGCTCTACTCAACCTACAGGAAAGGATAAACATTATTTATTTTTTTACTTTTACTTTTTTTTTCTTTTTTTGTTTGGGTTCTTATCTAAAGGGTTAGTAGGAGTTTCTTGAGTTTTTAATTTTTCTCTTTTGTTTATTTTTTTCCATAATAAGACTCGATAAGGACTTCTACAAAAAAATTATACTGCGATTTCTTCTTACCTTATAACATTAGATGAAACGTCGAAACATATAGAACAATGCCAGTTAATAATAGAGTGAATCTTGATTTTGAATTTCTTTAAAATAAATTTGTTGTTTGTCAATTTTTGATCTTTAGCAAATTTGAAAAGTCTCATACTATTTGAAATTTTTACACAGAGTTTTAAATCAGAATGCTTGCTGCATTTTAGCAAATGTTTTCCAGAATTTGTTGACATAATTATAAGTGTTTTCATCTTTAATTCGTTAGTAATTTTTGAAGTGAATTGATGGATTTTTGTAATGTTGAACTATGTATGCATTTATGAGGTAAGTACAACTTGGTGGACTTATTTTAATATACTGCTAAATTTAGATTGTGAATGCTGATTTCCTGGCATTCAATAGTTAATTGAACTATTTGTTTTTCCCAAAACAGCAACACCAATACTTTTTCTTTCAGTAATAATATTGCTTTTCACATTCTTAAATATCTAGCCTTTTCAGTGCTAGATTTGAAGGTTACGTAATTTAAGCAGCTCCTTAGACCTCAAATCAGAACAATAGTAGTAACAGTTGACTCCATATGTTCTCATTAGAATTCTACCAAATATCTGGCTGGGTAGCTGCCCCCGTCAAGTGGAACATGTGACCATCAAACTGAAGCATGAATTGGGGATTACAGCTGTAATGAATTTCCAGACTGAATGGGATATTGTACAGAATTCCTCAGGTTGTAACCGCTACCCAGACCCCATGACTCCAGACACCATGATCAAGCTGTATAAGGAAGAAGGCTTGGTTTACATCTGGATGCCGACACCAGATATGAGCACTGAAGGTAAGGATTGGAAATGTCTTTCTGACTTCTTGCTGGATGTGTTTCAGAGATACTCTTGCTATCTGCCTGTCATCTGTCTACCTTTCTATCTACCTACCATCTATCTATCTATCTGTCTGTCTGTCTCTATTATTGAATATCCTAAATATGAATGGTAGAAATTGAATAAAAGTAGTATTTTAGATTTAATATGTTTAATACATATCTTTAGACACTGTGGTTAAGATTCGGCTTAATGTGCCTTCTTTCATTTATTTATTAAGCGCCTATTCATTGTGTGTCCACCATGTTTGTGGAATTATGCTGGTGACTGGGAACATGACAGTAAAGAAAGATGAACACAACTTCTGTCTTTAGGAACTTATAGTTCTACAAGGATGGCAGGTGTTAATCAAATGGCTAAAAATAGAAATTTACAACTGTGATGACTTTTTTGTTACAAAGATACATAGAGAGTGCTATGACATTATATACAGGTAATTGGACCTAGAAAGAGGCATATGTCAGGAAGGGTTTTCTTGGGAAGCAGTGTTTGGACTAAGATCTGATGGTGGACTGGGGGAAGAATGAATGAAGGGAGTATCCCAGGCAGAGGGAGCAGTTTAGAAGAACCCTTGTGGCAGGAGAGAGCATAGTGTGGCAGGAACTAAAAGACCAATGTGACTGCAGCTCAGAGAAGGAGGGAAGATGGTCTCAAACGATTTAGGCAGCAATAAGGACTTTAGACTCTATCCTAAAGCAGTAAGAAGCATCTGAGAGGGTAGGAGGCTGGGGGATGTCAAGATACAATTTTTTCTTCCTAAAGTGAATTTTACTTAAGGTGAAGAGCATGGACTGGGAGAGACCACTTAGGAGTTCTGTGAAAAAGTTAAAGTGAGAGATAACGTGAGGGAACGCAGCTTAGGGTGGGATGGTGATAGTCTGTCTTCACTTACAACACAAGTACCTGCTGAGCATGCTTTTTGAAAAGGGAATCACGGTGTGGCTTGAGTGCTGCCAGGGAAGCAGAGACAAATAAGGCATAGTGTTGATTTCATGGTAAGAGACAATAAGACAAGTTCAAAACTAATGACAGGATGGAGAAGGACGGGGGAGAGAGAAGTGGGTACCATGCTCGAGGAGGGTTATGGTGTGGGACAAACACATTTTCTGAGATAGGCATAGCTTTGACAGGTAGATGTGGAGGGAGAAATTGTTTTTAGGCGGAAGAAACAGCAAAGACCATGGCACAGAAGCATGGGATTTTAGAGGAATGATATGTATTTCAGTCTGGTTGCAGAGTAGGGTATGTATGGAAAAGGAATAGAGGTGAAACTACACTCTGCTACAGAGAGAACCAAGTTACACTGATAGCATCAAGGACATGACAGCAGGGGGCAGCAGAGAGCTTAGAAACGGCACAGGCTAAGGGAGCTTAATAACCTGCTATTCCCGGGGAAAGAACAAAGCAGTGATGCCCAGCCAGGAGACGTTTCTATCTTCGCCCACTTCCCCCAAATGCACACCATCGAACACTCTCCTATGCAGTTTACACTCATTAGCTCATTTAATTCTCATAACAAGACTCTGAGCAGATATTGTAGAGGCTGAGGTACAAAAAACTTTCATCTTCCCAGGCCATTGAACTAAAAAGGGACACAGCCTAAATTTCAAAGCTGGAGCTCAGACTCAGAACATTGCTCCAGACACCAGCTATAAAGCTTCTCCCTACGTTCTCACATAGACTCTTCAGGTAGATTCTACAGACCAACACAATTTCAATCCGTTTTGTTCACGATTAGCTGGAGTTATGCAAAGCCACGAGCTGCAAGGGACGTATCTTGTCTCCCCCTACCCTGAGTCAATGGTCCACAAGCCAAAAGATCGTGAGGACCACAGGAGATCTATATCCCTGCCTTGGCTACCTTAGCCCTCTATGGATGGTTCCCCTGGCAGGCTGAGCACCTTTATGAATCTGTGTCTGAGCTGAACTGTGCATTGGAAATGGGTATAATTTTGTTCCTGGAGGTGGGGAGAGCTGTTGTCATTTGATTATTCCTCTTGGCAACCTGATCCAAGAGAGCTTGATTTAGCTATAAGAGTTCTGCCCTTTTTAAAGGAAAAAAACAGACACACAACAAACTGTACTTGCACTGAAGAACATTAGTTGAATCTAGCTTATTCTGGCTTTTTCCAGCAGGTTTTTCAGGTTTCAAAACAGAGTAGATTGTTAGGATAGTTAGACTGTAGCTTCCAGAGACCATTTTGGTTTTAGCATCTTTATTTCTGATTTCACAGCATTGTTTCCTGTTGGAGTATCATGCGAGGCAAGGTGAGGCTTGGAGAAGCTGAGCTCCTAACTTTGCCACGCCTCCCATCCCATCCCACACACAGATTGCCTGAAGACCCTGCTGGCTAATAGGTCATTTGCTTGATAGTTTGAGTGTCTGCAGGAGCATGAAAGAAAACTGTATTCCCAAGGACTCACTGTAGTTGTATTCAGACTTTTTTGGGGTGTCACTGGGCGTGGACCTTCCCCCAGGCTGAGGGAGGAGGCAGCACCTTAACGGCAAATGCAAGTTCCTGCTTGAAAAGGCCAAACTGTAAGACTCAATAAAGCATTTCTTCAGTTCAGCCTAACCTGTGGGAGTAATCAAAGGGTTAATGACTATCTTTGAGTGAGAGGGGAATTTTTTTTTTTTTTGAGTTGGAGTCTCACTCTGTCGCCCAGACTGGAGTGCAGTGGCCGTTCCCGGCCACCACAGCCTCGACCTGCTGGGCTCCGGCGATCCTTCCGCCTCAGCCTTCCAAGTAGCTGGAACTACAGGCGCGTGCTACCACGCCCGGCTGATTTTTTGATTTATGGTAGAGATGAGGTCTCGCCAAGTTGCCCAGGCAGGTCTCGAACCCGCAGGCTCAGGCAATCCACTCACCTCGGCCTCCCAAAGGCGTGGGATTACAGGCTGAGCCACCGAGCCCGGCTTCTAACTTTTTTTTAAATAAGCTTTTCTTTCCTAACCTTTTTGTGTGTTGCAATTCTTTGCATCTACTCAGATCTCTGGGTTCCCAGAGCGCACCTCTGTCTTGCCAGCCCCGGCAGTGCGGCGCCCCTCGCTGTGCCTCTCTGTCCACTCTCACTCTGTCCATCCATCCCCTAACACCTCCTCCCTGGCAGGCCCTGGCCTCCAATTTGGTTGCAACAGCCTCCCCAGCTCACTGGTTTCTCTGCCTCTCAGTCACTCTTCTCTTTTCTAGACTCTACCCACGGCTCTGAGGGATGGAGAGGCTCCAGCTTCTGGGTTTGTGCCTTTAATTTCCTTCCTCTTTCAGATTGTAGCACCGCCAAATGTCATGACCCTGATCCCCTTTCAGATGCCTTCAAATGTAGCGGGAAAAATAGAGAGATCATGACACTGAGACTGTTATAGGAAGTGGCATTTTATTACGCTGGCCATCCCAGTGGGCCCGAGGGTCTAATGCGTCCAAGTCGAGTGCCCCAGAACCGGAGAAATGGGGTCTTATACCCTTGTTTAGGTGAGGGAGGGGGTCATGTTGAGTGATTACATACTTCCTTTTGAAAGGCAAATTGCAACTTTACAGGCCTGGCCCTGGCCAGGCAGGTTTTGTTTAAGAAAGGCCAAATGGCCCAAAGACTGGCCATTCAATGGAAATGCAAAGGAGTAACTAATTCACAGACTTATCCAAAACTCCCCTCCTGAAGTTGACAGCTTACAACCCGTCAGTTCCTGAAAAACCATTTGTTCTTTGAAAAATCTGATTTTTCTGAGTACAACCTTGTAAGATTCCAAAGGAAATATGTAATCACTCAACACGACCCCCTCCCTCACCTAAACAAGGGTATAAGACCCCATTTCTCCGGTTCTGGGGCGCTCGACTTGGACGCATTAGACCCTCGGGCCCACTGGGATGGCCAGCGTAATAAAATGCCACTTCCCATAATAGTCTCAGTGTCATGATCTCTCTATTTTTCCCGCTA
>CAUYQG010011266.1:0-28158 GCA_963574415.1 Tarsius wallacei
CCCGTGCCTTTGGGAGGCCGAGGTGAGTGGATTGCCTGAGTCCGCGGGTTCGAGACCTGCCTGGGCAAGCGAGACCTCATCTCTACAATAAATCAAAAAATTAGCCAGGCGTGGTAGCGCGCGCCTGTAGTTCCAGCTACTTGGAAGGCTGAGGCGGAAGGATCGCCGGAGACCAGCAGGTCGAGGCTGCGGTGGCCGGGAGCGGCCACTGCACTCCAGCCTGGGCGACAGAGTGAGACTCCAACTCAAAAAAAAAAAAAAAAAAAAATATTTGGGACACCGAAATTTTTTATGACTTCGGTAATCCTAGTTTATAATTCTGCCCCTTTTCTCTTAGATGCATTATTTGGTTGATCTTTCTCTGAGGTTGTACTTTCTCCTTTGGAAGATTGCCTAGAATCAAATAACCAAATACTAGAACTCCTGGAATTGTTGAACTTTCTATGGAGAATTCAAGATATATTTCTGGTCATCAGAAATTATCTTTTCAAAGTCTATTTTTTTAAAATAGGCTTAAGATTTTCTGGTGAGTATGGGAAGGAAGTCTAGAGGACTACTAAATTCTGCTGCACACTTCCTTTAAGGAAAAGCTTCCTACTTGCTTGAGAAGGAACAGGAAGAGAAGAAGGAGGAAAACACAAATGAGCAACTTAAAACAATTATTTATTTACATACTCATTTCAAAATAGCTTAAAAAGAATATAAAACTTTTTAACAATGTCTTAAATAATAGCAGCACAATTTAAATACATGGACTCATATTCTTTACCTTTGATCTGGATGTATACACTTTCCGACATTTGTTAAAATGCTGATTACATATTAACATGGTGCTCATTATTTTGGTAGTAAATAATGCATTGATGAATAAGTAAAGATAGGAGAATCAAAGAATTTGGTGCTTTAAGCATGGTACCTTAAAAACTTTTTTGTATATTCTTAGGTTTGTAGGTTCTTAAATATCATATTTCACATAGAAAATCAATTTTTTTATTTCCAAGTTGGACTTCTAAGAGAAAATGTTTAACATGGCAAAGAAGTAAATAAGCAAAAACAAGAAAAATGTGTTCATTAAGTGATCAAAAATGTTCATGAAATGTAACAGAAAACAAACATTTTAGCAAAAATTATTAGAGAACTCAAGGAAAAGTTAAGACCTCTGATTTTAAAAAAAAGTGATGGTAAAATAGAAAAGGAAGATTGACTGGTGCCAGTTTACTAGCAGTAAGCCTGGGGGAACCAAGAAACCTAGCAATCTGTCAAGTAGTCACTGCACAAGGCATTCACTTTCCAGTTGGCAAATAGGGCAGAATCATCATCACCTTTGACATTTATGTTTTTCAGGGTACAAGTAACTCTGGGCAGTCAAGTGAAATTACTATGCTTACTTTTTTGGCCCGTACACTTGGTTTTATTTGAACTTGTAGATGGTGGTTCCTAAAAATCATTACCTTTTTAAAGCTTGATATCATACAATTTAACTATACATTTCTAATTGTTTTGATACAAATATATATATTTGTTCTGATGCAAATATATATATGTATATTTGACTAACTTTCAAACTTATGCAAGTTTGTTATGTCAGTTCGATTTAATTTTTTTCCTGAATTTGAATAAATATATTTTCATATCTTATAAGTAGTGGTTTACCACCTAAGTATAAGTAAACAGATATTTGGGTTAATTGATAAATTAGATGAGGGGAAGTCACTGTTAGGGTCAATTTTGAAATTTGTCTTTAGTTATAAGAATTTGGACTCTGCTCATGGAAATTAATTTTTTCCCAATAAACAAATGTTCTATGTTTTTTGCTTCTTACATTTTTTACCCCTTTACAATAATTTACCTATCTGGGTATAGCATAACTGGCTTTTTTAAAAATTAATTTTCATGAGTTAGAAATCCCAATTTTTATTCTTGAATGATATGTTTCATACAAATTATTACTTTTATTTCTTCCTAGAAGTTAGTATAGTTTATGTTCATTCACTATCTACTAACATATATGCCATTACTATAAATTTTAATTCTCTCTGTATTTTAAACCCATTTTGAATTTATTACTGTTTTGTGTGTGTGCATGTATATGTGTGTGTGTGTGTATGTGTGTGTGTGTATTGATATACACACATACATATACTCCAGAAAGGTGGTCATGTATTGAACTAATCCTCAAAGATGCCTATTTTTGTAGAAGAGAAGAATGGATTTTGTTGACCAATTAGCAACCGCCACTACACATAGAAACCCCATAGTACTAAAAATATTTTTGATTATTTTAAATTTAATTTTAAAGTTGTGGGGTACAAGTCAGGATTTTGTACATATATGGTTTAGGTACAGGTGAAGTTTGGGGCCTCCCATTGGACTTCACTTTGCCTGGATTAGGATTAGGCACCCTTGTGGATGTTTTATGTCTTATGTTATATTTTTAATTTTAACTCTGAGTATTCTGATCATGAATAAAACTTTGCTATCAAGAATGTTGAAAATGAAATAAGAGAAAACTCAGACTCAATACATTCAGAAAATAAATACAAAGAGCTCGAAGATTAGGCAGCTACTTTAATTAGCAAATAAAATATGCAATCAACATTTTGCAAAATTTATGTGTAGAAATCAATTTTCTATATATAAATTGATTGTTTCACAATTTAGTATGTAAAATGAATTCAGAGTATTTGTAGATGCAAATATGAAGCTATACAAAGACCTTAGGAAGAGAATGTGATATCCCAGTACAATGGAAATGGAGAAAGATGCTATACGACAAAAAAGTATTACAAGAATTGAAGGACATTAGTCATTAAAGCTATTTTCTTAATCTTGGACAATCGACACTACCAAATACTCAGTGAAGAAAAACTAAAAGTGAATACCAATACTTCTGTCAATGATTCTCTTAACACGTTTTTATTTCAGATTTGATAAAATCTGTTGATATTGTCATTATGTCTGGGATTTTAATGCCCTCATTCAAATATCTCAGTAGGATGACTTGTTTTCCACTTACAATCAAAATTATGTTATTCTAAGTGGGCAAAAATAGGCAAACTTCCTTACAGAATTGCTTTTAATATGCTTATTTTTCTCTAAACTATAAACTGCATCATTTATTTGAATCCAACCATTTGACGATTAATAAAACATTCCATTTAATTTAATGAAAGCTTATTTAAGACATTATTACATTGTGCACTGTCAGAGATTAGTACGGAATTATTTGAATACTTAACATATATGTATGTAAATTGAATGTTAATTTTACAATATGTGAATTAAAGGATATGCATTTATATGAGGTGCAATTTTTATTGTGGAGGCAATAAAACTTATCATAGTTGTATAAGTTTCAAGAGGATCCTGTGTCACTAAATCACAGGAAATTTATCAAGAGAGGTAAAGTCTCAAAATCATCAGTGTCCAAACTTGTTCAGCAACAATTAGTTAAAGATTTGAGAATCTGAAATGTCATTTTATCTTAATTTACTAGATATTAAAAAAATAGTTATCTAATCAACTTGGCTATGTACTATATATATGTTCACTGGAATTTCTATTATCATGAGAAATGACTCACACTCATGAAATGGTGTTATATCATTACCGGTGGATTGATTATACTTTGTATGTCTTGAGAATTGAATTGAGTTTGTTGATTCATTTCTAACAGTGCACGACGAATCTTCTATAAGTTTATTTTTTCTCCAAGTAATGAGAAATGAGTATCTCAGTGATTTAACATGTCCTAAACTCGTGCAGATTAGATATGCCTTAAATAAATGGTGAGGGTTTAAAACTTTGATTATATCAATTAAACAAAAATTAGTAGGCTTAAGATCACATTAAGAACAAATACACTTTGTTCTTTCCTACTGACAATTAATTCACCTAAACGATTATTTTAGTTTTCATAGAAGCAATATTCTATTTTTAGCAACTCCCAAACTAACAATGTACTTGATGCATGTATCCTACACTCTGAGGATCTTCTCTATAAACATCTCCCCAGACAACCAACATTTTTCTCTCTACTACTGAAATAACTCCCTCCTCATTTGATAAATCTCTAAGTTCTGCAAATAACATAGTTCTCTTTTTCTTTCAAAATATCAATAAATTCTAACCTGTCATTTTAAAGAGGATGGTTGCAAAAAAAGGAGACAAAAATAGTAGCCACATTTTCTCTTTCTCTTTGCACAACTGTCAGTCTAGATATTATTTATTTATTTTTTTTTTGAGTTGGAGTCTCACTCTGTCACCCAGATTGGAGTGCAGTGGCCGCTCCCGGCCACTGCAGCCTCGACCTGCCGGGCTCCGGCAATCCTTCCGCCTCAGCCTTCCAAGTAGGTGGAACTACATGCTAGCGCTACCACACCCAGATAATATTTTTTTATTTAGTGTAGAGATGAGGTCTCGCCAAGTTGCCCAGGTGGGTCTCGAACCCCTGGGCTCAGGCAATCCACTCACCTCAGCCTCCCAAGGCGTGGGATTATAGACTGAGCCACCAAGCCCGGCTATTATTTAATTTTTTATAATACTTGTGAGTAAGTGGAATTAGAAAATAACAACAACAACAAAAAAGACTGACTAGCATGCCATTTTTGTCCCAATAAAAATGGTAATTGCATTTTTAAATGCTAATATTCACAGAGTCATATTTGCTGAAGTGGTCAAGAGATTAGAAAGCTCTTTAAACATGGTGCAATTTGAGAGTGTCTTTTTAAGCCAATTAGTTGGCCAAGAGAAAAAGATCCTCTTAGAGGAGAGATTTTGGACATAATTTTACTTTAGTTCCATACTTGACATTCATTTTATCTAGGAGACAGAAAACATGCTATGATTTATGGTAAACTTTTTGGTATGTACATCTCAGTAGATTTCCAGTGCCTTTTGCTTAGGAGAAAAGTCTTGCACTAGGCCTACAAAGGCCTGCATGGTTTGGCCTCTACCTACTTCTCTAACTTTTCTAAAACAATGCGTCTCCAGTTTTCCTGCTCCAGCACCAGTGATCTTTCTCTAGCTCTTCATGTTCTCCATGCTTTCTACCACAGCACATATTTTACAGCTGTTTTCCTTTTTATCCTAAATTCTCAGCTTTTATTTTCTTAAATTCAACTTTCAGCTTATATATCATTTCCTGGGGGAAATCTTTGAATAACCCACAAGGACAGGTCTAACCCCTATACTACAGGTAAGGTACATAAATATAACAAGGTCATGGTTATATCTAATTTGTGCCCATTTCATTCATACTTGTTTCCCTCTCATAACATTTCCAGTGCCTAGTATACTATTTGGCTCATAGCAGGAAGCTATTCAACATTTTGAAAGAATGATTAGCACATATCATATCTATTTATACATCAAGATTGATGAAGATGATAGATGAGCCACGCCTATAATACTGGGATGTGGTCAAGTGGGATTGCAGGATGCTACAGAAAACAAATGTAATCTCCCCTACCACCCATTTTGCTTGTTCAGAATCAATCTACAGGGCTAGTCCTCCTTTATAATTTGAATGAGCATTTGAGAACTTCTGAATTTCCTAGACACTCAGATAATGACTTTTTATCTAATTACCGCATGCAAAAAAAGAGTCTCATTAAAGTATTTAGTCATATATAGTAATGAAAATTTAAACTTTGCTGAAAGCTTCTTTCCTCCTAAGTTGAATGAGGATCATGTGGGTGAAAAGAGGCTATGTGTTGAGCTTGGGTAGGGGGGAGGGAGAAGAGAGAGAGACTGAGAGAGAGACTAAGAGAGAGAGAGAGAGAGAGAGAGAATGAGACTGAGGCACTCTGGGATCTGGGATCAGGTAAAGATTCATTCTGCCAGCAGTAGAATAGGTGATCATTGACCTATTTCTTGAGTTCTCTTAGTTTTAAATTTTTCATCTATAAAGTAGAGGTAATCACAGAAATTTTTTGTATCTATATCTGTTGTTAAACAGCCCCATTACAATGTGGGCAAAAGATATGAATAGACATTTCTCAAAAGAAGACATACAAGATGCCAACAGATACTTGAAAAAATGCTCAGCCTCTCTAGTCATCAAAGAAATGCAAATTAAAACCACATTGAGATACCACCTAACTCCAGTCAGGATGGTTATCATAAATAACTCAAAAAACAACAGATGCTGGAGAGGATGCGGGGAAAAGGGACTACTTCTACACTGTTGGTGGGAGTGTACACTAGTACAGCCTCTGTGGAAAACAGTGTGGCGTTTCCTGAAAGATCTATTTCTGTTGTTTTGTTTGCAAGTGAGTTTAACTGATCCAAATAAAAAGATTTATATAGTGGTCATGGTACTATAAATAAATGTTCATAAATAAATGTTCACTTCTGTTATTATCTTCAAGATAATTTCTTTCTCCCAGTAGTATTTATAAAAATTGAAAAGGTGTAATAATTATACCTTTTGTTAGGTAATATTCAAAACATTCACTTCATATTCTTCTTCATTTTTCCTGTCACACTTAAAATACTATGTAATTGGGCAGAACCCATATTCTATTTTTTAAAGAAAAACATGCACATTATTTTGATCAGTCCCAATCTATATTCAAAAGATAAGTTTTAAAAGGAAATGAGGAAAGGCTAAATTGATATTATCCTAAGACCCATCAATATTACTGAATATTAGAAACTGCAATTTACTAAACTATTTAAATATTTCTTGTCCTATATAATTTTGTAGATAAATACTTGTCTAAAGAAGTTTGGATAAATGATTTCATCCCAATGTGTTTATTGATTAATAGCAAAATGAAAGACTCTGCAAGATCTAGTAGAACTAAGTACGCTCACCAAGGAATCAATGCAGAAAAATATCTAAAACTTTCATTCATATTAAAAAATAATCAATTTTAATAAAAAAGGATAAATGCTGCTTCTATTGAAACAAAATTTTTTCATTATAGGTGTGAGATTTCTCTCTTGAACACAATTTGCTTGAGTTTTATTTTGTTACTTTTTTAAAAATCCAGGCTATCTTGAGCCTTCATGAAATGATTAGCAATGCTTCCAATTTCCACTGGACAGGCAAGGACTTGCTCTTTGTCCTCTCTGAAAATGCCCCATTAACAGACTAGAAGCAGAGATCCCCATCTTTCTGGCCAATCTTTTAAAAAAATATGATAAACTACAATATAAGGTGTTCTATTTTCCCTGATCTATAGTCTGCCATAAAAAACACCCATGATATAACAAATTAAATATACTCATATTTAATAGATATAAAATGAATATATACGTATATATTTTTCTCTTAATTGGAAAACCTAAGTTTCGAATACAAGCATTGAATTTAGAAAACTGATCCCATGTAAATTAGTTTCTCCTTTGGACTTATTTTTGCTCTTTCAATTAATTATATTTTTTAAAAAAATCCTAATTAAAAATATAGCATGGAATTATTTGAAATAAAGTAGTTTCTTCCAGCTTCGAAAAAAATATGAATATAGTACGGATCTTTTTGCAAAATGTTGCCGCTTCATTATGAAAGTCACAATTTCAAAACAACACTCTGTATCCAGACATTCTCTTTCACACCTTTCCTTCCCTCCATCTCTCCCTCCCTCCCTCTCTCCTTCCCTCCTTCCTTTTCTTCCTCTTCCTTTTGAATCAGCGTTTCACTAAAGTGTTCACGTGCTGGAGTGCCGTGGCATGAACACGGTACACTGTAACTTCTACCTCCTGGACTCTGGCAATCCTTCTGGCTCAGCCCCTGAATAGCAAAGGCTACAGATGTGCTTCCGCTATGCCCATCTTGTCTTACTTCAGTCACCCAGGCTGGTCTCGAACTCCTGGGCTCAAGCAGTCCTCTCACCTCAGCCTCCCAAAATGCTGAGATTACAGGAATGAGCTACCATACCTGGCCTCTTTGAGCATCTTTCTATCTTCATGTAGTGATAATGAATAAAACAATAGTGCTGGAAACAACAGATGCTTTGGAAAGTCATTGTGTAGTCTATGGTTATAGTTTTCAAAGCTGCCATTCATTCAGAAGAAGAGAACAGAGAATAGGTTAACTTTTGACAAGAATGAATTTTGGAATCTGCAGATATTAAGTACAGCTTCATTTAAGAAAATCAAAAGAAGATTAGAGAAAACTGCTGCCTCACAAGAGCAGCATGCACTCAATGAATCCATGCTATACATGTAGAATTAAACTGAATCTTCCAGAATATAAAAAAAGAGAAAAAATTACCAAGTGTTCATGTCTGGGATTACCAGAGATCACAGATCTTTGAAATGGATAAGGATACGAGCAGACATTGAGATAACTGACCAAAGCATGACCTATGAGCAGTAACAAGGGTCAGGCTTTCCATCTCCACGCAGAGGTATTTGTCTCCAGATTGCTGCCACAGAAATGCAGAGAAAGAATTGAGATGTCATCCTAGAAGGTATGGGAAAGTCATATTCTTGATATTTGTTACATAAACACTGGGTGTGATGTATGTGGGAGAATTATATATAAATATAAAATGTAGTGGCCACACTCTAATTCACAGATGTGATATTTAATGGAAGAGGAAATTTAAGGATGCTGCCTCCACATGTGCTGGTATGTGTGCATATCTTGGACTATATTAGAACATGTTAGAGTATATTTAACATACTGAAACATATTTGGGCATATCTAGAATTTTTTTTGAGTCAGAGTTTCAATCTGTCACCCAGCCTGGAGTGCAGTGTTTTTGTTTTGTTTTGGTTTTGTTTTTTTGAGTCAGAGTTTCACTCTGTCACTCAGGCTGGAGTGCAGTGGCATACTCACAGCCACTGCACTCTTGACCTGCTGGTCTTAAACAATTCTTCTGCCTCAGCCTTCCAAATAACTGGAACTACAGGCATGAGGTACCATGCCTGACTTATTTTTTTATTTACTGTAGAGATGAGGTCTCACCAAATTGCCCAGTCTGGTCTCGAACTCCTGAGCTTAGGCAATCCTCTCACCTCGGTCTCCCAGAGTGCTGGGATTACAAGCATGAGCCACCGTGCCTGGCCCATACGTAGATCTTATAGATAGGTATGTGGAATATTTATGTGTGTGCATATATATTTATATATTCAAAATAGGAATAGAACACAATAATGCAAGAGAGGGATCGGCAGTAGTGGGACACTGCCAGGGGAAAAAGAAAGGAGGGGCTCATAACATCACTAAGAATACCTGATCCTAAACCAGGGGAAATGAGGACCAGTTGAAGGCTCTACACATAAACTATTTATGTACCTAATCCTGACTTGTATCCCATATCTTTACAATAAGATAAAGAAAAAAATAGGAATGAAATAAAATGAAAAAAGTTGAATTGTTTGATATATGTACATGTAAGTGTATATATATATATATATGTATATATCCTTTATATATATGTATGTGCATTTATATATAAAGGATAATCAAGTAATTTAGGAAATCAACAGCACAGAAAGTAAAGACCAAGATGAGCAAAGGAAAAACCAACCACAGAAGAGATACTTCAGAAACTATAAAAAAAGTAATTTTTACATTTTAGTTGTTACCTTCAGAACTTCAAGACTTCAGATATAACTAAGAAAATATCAATAAATGATACAAAAAAGAAGGGGAAACCAGAGAGAAATAATAAATGTATGAAAATTTTTAAATTAACACAATTTAAATTTAAAATTTAATATAAAGGCTTTAAGAAACTTTTTTAAAGTTGAACAAAAGAAGACAAAAATTATGAAATACTAAGGAGATGTTATATAAGATTAGCAATACAAGAGTGCCAACACTCATCAAATGAGTTCCAGAAAAGGAAAATAGAGAGCATGTTTGTGTAAGGGAGGGACAATCAAAGGACTATAAGAACATTTCTCAGAAGTGAGAAAGGTATTTTTTTGTCAGACCTTATCAAGCACTGAAGAGAATAAATGAGAAAGGTTGTGCTTTGATTTTCCCTTGTTAGCAAAAATATCAAGGATACAGAAAAAAACTTGAAATTTTTAAAAATATGCTTTATTGCCGGGCTCAGTGGCTCAGCCTGTAATCCCAGCGCTTTGGGAGGCCGAGGTGAGTGGATTGCCTGAGCCCACGGGTTCGAGACCCGCCTGGGCAACTTGGCGAGACCTCATCTCTACAATAAATCAAAAATTAGTCGGGTGTGGTAGCGCGCACCTGTAGTTCCAGCTACTTGGAAGGCTGAGGTGGAAGGATCGCCGAAGCCCAGCAGGTCGAGGTTGCGGTGGCCGGGAGCATGCCGCCACTCCAGTCTGGATGACAGAGTGAGACTCCAACTCAAAAAAAATGCTTTATTACAAATCAGTGAGAAGCTGATTCATTCCAGATTTCTCAGTAAGTACAAAAAATGTTTAAACTCCGTAATGCAATGTTTTTAAGTGTTCTGAAGGGAGATGGTTTGGATCTAGAGTTCTATACCCATTTAAGATACATTCAAGTACATAAGGCATATTTTTGTGCATGTTCTGGATGTCGGAGTCTAAGCAGAACATATAGTATAGTTTTATTTTATTTAATTTTAAAGATGTGGGGTACAATTCAATGTTAGGTATACAAGAGGTAATTGTACAGGTAAAGTTTGGGCTGCTCTTTGGTCCTCGCTTCGCCTGATCAGGTACCCTTATTGATGTTGTGTACTCCTCCCCCATACGATTTCTTTATAGATAAATTTTACTGGCTGATTCTGTAATTGTCAATATTTACATACTCATAATATTACAAACAGTATTTTTTTAGAACTAACCTATAGATAGGACAAAGATTTGTAACATTACAGAACAGAAATCAAATGCTATAATATAGCACTATACAGTGAAGACTATACACACACACACACACACACACATACACATACATAAATATGTGTGTGTGTACGTGTGTGTGTGTTTGCGTGTATGTATAAAATGGCCACCACACTTTTATGGGCTTACCCTGCAACAATCCCACTAGATTCACAAGGAGTAACCAAAAATGATACCCTGGTGGCTAAGACAGGGAAAGGGGAAAGCAATCATTGTAAAATACTGCCACAAACTTCTCCAGAGCATAGGCTTGCTCTCCAGATAAAAACATTTTCCTCTCCTCCTCTAGTTTTTTTTTTTTCCTGTCACCAGTAGGTGAAACATTTAGTCCATAGGAATCAGATCAAAGAAATATATTGAGAACAATGAAGACACGAAGAGGAATAGAGGGCAGATGTAATAAAGTTAAAACACTAGGGAAACACTTGTGAACACCACAGCACTGGAACACAGGTCTACTGAAACACTGAAATTTAATCAGGAGATTATGGACTGCTCCCCCTGCCTCACATTTTAAACTGCAACAGGATTCCAGAACACTAACAGTAGGTTATGGCCAAAATAAACCTGTAAGATTTCTTTTAGAGGACTATTTAGGGAAAACCAAAATCACTGGGAAATATAAAAACAAAACAATTTAAAAAATAAGAGAAATTGAATCATATCACAAAAAGTAAACAAAATTGAACTTCTAACTAGCTTAACATAAAACCTTACACTCTCAGTCTATTTACTTCAGTTCTTATTACCAGATACAATACGTGTGCCTTTCAACACAAAATTTATAAGTCATGCTAAAAGTCTTTAAAAATCAGTCTGAAGAGACAAAGTAAACATCAGAACAAAATTAAGATAGAACATAAATGTTGAAATTATCAGGCAGGGAATTTAAAATGGCTATGTGCTAATGGAATGAATAGTCGACTTGCAAGACTATCTGGGTAATGTAACACAGGCAAGGTAAGAATCAGTGGGTTTTAAAAAGATAAGTCAGTAGAAATTTCCTCAAATGAAATGCAAAGAGGAAAAAGAGAATAATAATTTTGAAAAAGTCAACATTCAAAAACTGTGGGACAATATAAAAAAGTAAGAAACACACATATAGCAATACCTAAGAAGAAGTGAAAGCAAAGCAAAGGAGTCATTTGAAGTAATAATGGCCAAGAACTTTCCCAAAATAATGACAGATATCAAACCACAGATCAAGGAAGCTCAGTGAACAACAAAGAGGATAGATATCAAAAACAACAACAACCAAAATTACACCTAGATATGTGATATTCAAACTGCAAAAAAAAAAAAAAAAAAAAAAACCCACACACACAAGAATCTTGAAGCCAGACCAATAGAATGGAGGTACAGACCTTTACCAATATAAGAACAAAGATAAAAATTACAATGGACTTATCAGAAAACATGCAAACAGGAAGAGAGTGAAGTGAAACAGTATGTTTAGGGAAAAACACTAGAAACTAGAATTCTGTATCCAGCAAAATTACCTTTCAAAAGTGAAAAAAGAGTAAAGATTTTCTGATGAAAAAGCAAACACAAGAAAATCCTGAGCAAATGTATTGCCAGTATACCTTCCTTGAACAAAATGAGTTATTTAATGAGAAGGAAAATGATATAGGTTCAAAACGTGGATCTATATAAAGGAAGAGAACCAGAGAATAAATAGAGAATATTAACTACTTTGTATATGAAATATCTTTATCAAATTAGTTAACATGGAGGGCTTTTTGGTTCTGATAGAGCCACTTGAGAAAAGAAAAGAAAAAAAAGAGTATACAGTTAAAAACAATTAAGGGATAAAGAAAGATATGTTATGACACCAGGCTAACGCTAATCAAATAAATCTGTGGTAACTGTTTTAGTTTCAGACAAAGCCCACTTCAGAACAGGGAAGATTATGAAAGAGACATTACACAAAAATAAGGAAATCAATTCTCCAGGAAGACAAAGCAATATTAAATGGACATGTGCTTATAAACAGTGCATTTGTTTTCTCTCAAGCACATGAGACAAAAAGTGAACTGAAGGGAGGAATAGACAAAGCTATTATACTTAAAGACTTTAACACTTCTCTGTCAGTAATTGGTAAATCGAGCAGTCAGAACATCTGTAAAATATATATTGCTTGAACAGCATTATCAATCAACTTGATCTAGGTGACATTTATAGAATACCTCATCCCACACAGCAGAATACATATTCTTCTCAAACTTGCTTGGAGCAGTCACCACAATCAACCCAATTCTGGATCATAAAAAAACACCTTAACATGTTTTAAAGAATTTAAATTATGCCATGTATGTCTTCAGATCAAAAGAGAATTAAGCTAGAAAACAATAAAGAGAGCTGGGAAATGCCACAAATATTTGAAAATTAAGCAATACAATAATAAATAATTAAAAAATACGATTATAAATATGTTCAAAGAAATCTCAAGAGAAATTTAAAAACATTTTGAGCTGTATTAATATGAAAATATAATTTATCAAAATTTGTAGATACATCAGAAACAGAGCTTGGGTAGAAATTTATATGATTAAATATATAAATTAGAAAAGAAAATCTCATTTCAATAACTAATTTAAATCAATCAGTGGGAATAAGTATTAATAATTCCATGAAAAAAAATCCAAATAATTTATAAAATACTCCTCTTGAAGGAATTGTAGAATAACTGATCAGTTCTTAAATGTGAGATTTACATAATCATTTATTTGCAAAGAGCAGAATATGGGATGAAGGAAAAAAAAGTGTAACTTCTTTTTCAAGTGGAGACACTTGAAAAACACTGCCTAAGCCTGATGACCAAGGTAAATATCAGTAGTGATAAGTCATATTGGGGGTGTGTATCCTTGCTATGTGTGATACAGATATTTTGACTTTGTGGTTTTCTTCCAGTAACCCATAACTTTATTATAACTTTAATAAATATATACTAAAAATCCTAATTGAATGACATTCTATATAATACTTGAATAATACTCCTCAAAATTGTCAAGATCCTAAAAATACAAACAAACAAAAAAGCCATTTTTTGAGAAATTGTCACTGAAAGACTGTCATTGGCAAGGAGTCTAAAAAAATAAAACAATAATTGTGCTATCCTAGATGGGATTCTAGAAAGAATAAGATATCAGGACAAAAATGAATGAAATGTGAATAAAATATGGTCTTTAATTAATAATCATGTATCAATATTGGTTCAATTAGTTCATCCTTATAATAAATCTACCACACAATTGTAAGATGTTAATAAAAATGACACTTGGTATAGAATATATGGGAACTATCTTTGTTGTTTTCTCAATTCTCCTGCATATTCAAAAATAACTTAAAATAAGAAGTTTATTAACAAATAATAGAATTTGGTATTAAAATTATAAAATGAATTGCTAAATTTATCAATAATAATTACAATAAAATTAAGGGAAAGGGAAGAAGAAAAGAAGTATACATCAGGTTTTTAAGTTTTAATGAAAAATGTACAACAAATACCAGTTTAATTAATATACTAATAGATAAAAGTATAAACACATGATTTAGATTGGTAATAAAAATCACTTAAAGAGCTAAAAATAAAATATAGTAAAATATATAAATCCTGAGATTTTTGGCTGTTGGTGTGGTAAAGATGCTTCTACCTTTTATTCTATATACAATTGCATTGTTTGTTTGCATTCCCATGTATATATCAAAATAACAACTAATTGTTATTGAAACAGAAGGTATATAATGTAAAATCAGATATTTAATTATAACTTTGGGGTTAAGTATTGTTAAAGCTTAAGCTGTTTGTAGGAGAGCAAGGTCAGTGTAAGATGCTGGAAAATAGTAAAATTACATGTCAGATTTCTAATCTAAATTAGAATGAATTCATATGGTGTTGGCTTGGGAGAATAAAAATAATTTAAAAATTTTAAAGGTAACTGTGGTAGACTGAATAATGGTCCCCTAAAGATGTCTATATTCTAATCTCCAAAACCTATGAATATACTAACTGACATAGTAAAAGAGACTTTGCAGGTGTGATCCTAAAGAGGGGATATTGCTCTAAATTTTGGGGGGTAGGTCCAATATAATTACAAGTGTTCTTATGAGAGAGACGCAGAGGGAGATTTGACTGTAATATTATCAAAAGTGATACAATATGAACAAGACTTATCAACCATTGCTGGCATTGAAGATGAAGAAAAAAACTTTTGGCCAAGGAATATAGGTGGCGTTTGGAAATTGGAGAAGAAAAGTAAGCTTTTCTTCTGAATCTTCAAGAAGAAATGGATCTCTGCCAAAAAAAAACTTATATTCAAAGTCTGATATCTAGACTTGTAAAAAAATTAATTTGCTTTTAAATCACAAAAGTTTGTGGTTATTTATTATAGCAGCGTAAAATGAAGCCTGAGTCCTGCCCTCTTGAACTTCCCCTTTCCATCATTTTGGCAATCTCTCAGGGTTGTGGAGACAGTATATAAAAGTGACCTACTAAAAATAAATTGTATTTTTTCTAGAAAATGTCTAAAGAATTGATTCACTTTCTCTTTGTCCTACAAGAGGAGGAATCATCAATGAAGACTTTTAAAAAGATAAGAGAAACATTGATAAATTATATACCATTATTCTCACAAAAGAGACCTACATTTTTAGATTCTTAGAGTCTGCCCATGTTCTTCTGTAAACTTTAACTTAGTTAGAAACACAGAAAGCCATAAGCATATTATTTTTATTCTGTTTTTGGCTAAAATGACTTTTTTGTCCAATGTTATAGCTTGTGATATTTAAGTCTCAACGCATCATGAATGTCTCAAAAGAGTAATAGAGTAGGCCAAGCACAGTGGCTCATGCCTATAATCCCAGCACTTTGGGAGGCCAAGGTGAGAGGATTGCCTAAGTTCATGGGTTTGAGACCAGCCTGAGCAACTTAGCGAGATCTCTTCTCTACAATAAATCAAAAAATTAGCCAGGCGTGGTGGTGTATGCCTATAGTTCCAGCTACTTGGAAGATAGAGGTGGAAGAATCACTTGAGCCCAGCAGGTTGAGGCTGCAGTAGCCATCAGTGTGCCGCTGCAGTCCAACCTGGGTAACAGAGTGAGACTCCACTCCAACTCAAAAAAAAAAAAAAAAAAAAGAGTAATGGGAGTAATGAGAAAGGAAGGAGGGGGAAAAAAAACCTTTAAACGCGAATAGCATTCTCAATCACAAGGCTCATTGAGCTCTCTGCAATAAAGATTTAAAAGTCTGGTACCAATCAGACTGAAAGGACCAAAATGGAGTTGATATGTTCAATGAGAAGCCATTTTGACACGGCTAGTTCTGTCATATTCTCTTAACGTTACCTAGTTTGCTTTCTAATCACCAGCCAAGGACAGCACCAGTTTCTCAGAGGTAGTTATTGATAATTGTCCTACAATCCCTTCTCCAGTTTGTTTTGTATTAATTAGCTTTTCTTTCAAGTATTTGCCTCCAGGAGTAAGAAGTCAAGTTCACTGATTCAACTCTTTATGACCTTTGTGACCTATCTAACTGCCATTAATCACCTAATGTCAATACCTGTGTGTACCTGTCCCCTTTGTGATGACATGGAACAGATCACCAATCAGTCACCTTAATGACCTGCCTTGCTTCAAAGGGAATGCTTAAAAGCATCCAACTTCAAGTAGCCATTTGCCATTGCTTTGCTAAACTCTGGTGGCCATATGGCTCTTTGAGCTATGGCCGCCATGTCTTTCTAGTTTTGGCCCCCTTCCCCACCTTGGAGAGGTGATTTTCCTCTCTCTCTCTCTCTCTAATAAACTTTTTAAAAACTATATTTTCCAATCCAATTTCTGTGCAATTCGTTGCATCTTATGTGTGCCACCAGATCACAGAACCCCCACCCTCTGCCTCTTCTGACCTAACATTTTGAAAGCCCCTCTGGGATTTTGACCTAACACAGAGATTGGCTGGGCATTCTGCCACGGGCATGAGGAGGCCAGTTCCTGGATGGGTTCAGCGTCAGTCCCACTGGCAGTATGGGATATGGGAACTAAGTGATTTACGAGTTGACATTAAGAATGAAAACCTGGATGGACATAGAGTCTATAGTAAGAGTGATCTATCACAGAAACAAAGAACTGAGTACCACATGTTCTCACTCATAAGCACACCTTGAATAATTATCATAATACGATAAGAAAGGGATTGGTTATCAGCCGGGCTCGGTGGCTCAGCCTGTAGTCCCATGCCTTTGGGAGGCTGAGGTGAGCGGATTGCCTGAGCCCGTGGGTTCGAGACCTGCCTGGGCAACTTGGCGAGACCTCATCTCTACAATAAATCAAAAATTAGCCGGGCATGGTAGTGCGCACCTGTAGTTCCAGCTACTTGGAAGGCTGAGGCGGAAGAATCGCCGAAGCCCAGCAGGTCGAGGCTGCGGTGGCCAGGAGCGGCCACTGCACTCCAGTCTAGGCAACAGTGAGACTCCAACTCAAAACACACACACACACACACACACACACAAAGAAAGGGATTGGCAGTAGTGAGAAACTGCCGGAGGGAAGGGGGACACACCTCATCAACAAAGGACCTGCATAATGAACATTTGTATACCTAACCCTGAATTGTACCCCACATCTTTAAAATTAAATATTAAAAAATAAGAATAAAAACCAAGAAAGCCCCCAATTTTATTTATGGCTGGATAAAGTAGTAGTATGTTGAGGATGGGTTGATGGGAGGGGTTGGATGACTAGAATTTAGGAAGTGGGTTTATCATAAATTCTCACGAATTATAGACCAATTGGCTCTAGTTTTTTGAATATTATTTACCAAAGATAGAAGGAACTCGAAGAAAAAGTGATAACTCTTGAAATCATAACTATAACCTTATGCTTATTACTTATTAAAATCCCAATGGCTATTGGTTGGACTATGTATATGCTTTCTTGCTCAAGCAGAATTAGCTTGGGAGTTCATGGGGCATGAGCCTTTGGGATAAATTCTAGAAATGTTGAGAAAGGTGAGAAAAAGGATAAAGAGTTTATACATTTACTATCATGTTCCATACAGTTAGAAAGAAAGAAAGAAAGAAAGAAAGAAAGAAAGTTCCAACCAAGATTTGTGTGTATTACTTTTATTTTCCTAACAATTCCTAAATCCAACCATATGTAGACTCGTAGCCACTTACCTTTGTTCTTAATCCTGAGAGAATAATTCTAAAAACAGGTTCTCAGGTTATCAAGAATAATATTGAAAGTTCAGACAAAATGCAAAGAGCAGTGAAGAATGTTCAAAACAAGCTTTATCTGAACTCTAATTGGACTTATGACTGATCCTGCAAAACATGTTGTACTATAATTCATGCACAACTTTTTCTTATAGCATCTTTTCTGATTTAAAAGCTTAAGCTGTGTGAGAACTAGACACTGGGTACACATGGACAAAAAGATTGGCACAACAGACAGGAAAAATCCAAAAAAGAAAGGGAGGGAGAGTGGCAAGGGCTAAAAAACTACCAAACTATAGTAAATAAACAATAATAACAATACTATTTTCTCTAGTAGCATAAGTCAGAGCAGACAGTTTTTCTAAATCCCATCCATTATTTTTACTTTAGTAAAATACTAAAGAGACTAGTTATAAGATAGTCTTCTTTATAATATGGTCTTACAGAATCCTGAAAACCTTATCTTCCTCTAAGATGTTATCCGTAGTTAAAATTCTTCTGTGCAAAAATAAAATTGCTATTCATTCATTCTAAAGATTTCAAATTCTATTTTATTAAATTCATTTATTCTTTTTGGGGGATAAGCAATGTAATATAATCAATGTAATGGAGCTGTCTCATTCATATTTTACATAAAAACAAATGTTAACTATATAAAATTTATTTTATTACATAAAGAAATTAATTTATTCTAATATAAAATAATTATTACAAAGACTGTCACTTATTTGTAAAATGATCAGTGTCCAATTCATTAAAAATATGCATTTTACAAATACAAAAGTAATGTTAAATCCAGTTAATAATACATTTAAATGATGAAGTTTCTATACTTTGCATGTAACTTGCAACTAAAATTGTAATGAAATCTTTGACTCAGCATTAAAAATATAATTATTTGAAATGCAATCATTGTAACTTTTTGATTTGTTTATAATTAGTGATAAACACTCTAATTCTCAAAGATAAGTTATGATAAGCATAATCAGTTCTCTCATGGCTTCCACTGTCAGAAATAGGACTGGTTTGGGTCAAGGAATCCAGGACTCTTTAAGACTTTTTGAATTTAAGAGTGGGTGAAATGATTTTATTTATCCTTAATTCAATTATGTCATTCTTTTTCACAACATGTTACTCTGTTGGTGGTTGGTTCAGAGGAAAAAATAAAATCTTCATGTTGATTGTAAATTGCTCAGAACAGAAGTGCCTTCAAAAGAATTCTGCAGTGTTTACAATTTTCTGTAAACGTCAGCCTTCAATGAAGCAGGCAAGTTTTGTCACTCTCAAATCTAGCCTACAGGAATAATTCATATCATTTTGAAAATTTTGCATAGTTTTCTACCCATAATCTTATCTTTCAAAGTGAGAGCTCAGCAAAAATAGGTCCTATTTTCAGGACCATCCATAATGATTATGGCAAGGCTTTGATTGAGTCATATAGCTAAAAACTCAGGTAAACCTGGTACTGAATGAATTCCTTTCTGTCTACTATTTCTGAAAGTGTAATTTCCTTTTTTTCTAAAATAAAAAAGCAAAAAGTCTTCTCAAAGTTTCAGCCTGTGATTCTAGACTTCTAATATGTTAATACATTTACTAGAGCAAAGTGTTATATTCTGCTCCCATTCCCTTATAAAATATGTGGAAAAGTGCTCATCTAATACCTTACCTCTCTCTCAAAGAGTTGAGAACTATCTATCATGCCAATAAAAAGACTTTCTACTAAACATCGCTAGATGAGTGTTCAGCAACAATAACTGTTTAAGTAGAAATAGCATGTGGAAATAGTAGAAGGGTGTTCTTTTTTTATAATAATTCAGATGTGTGGTCAAGTTTCATGGGTGCTCGACCTATAAACAGAGGTGGAACTTTCTCATGTCAGATATTTTGCTAAGTAAAGAAAATTTCTCCATTGTTAAGTATATCATACCCTTTTGCCATTTCTCAAACACGCAAACTATTTTTTATTCCATTACTGTACACATAAAGAAGTAATAGGAGCTCCTAGTGTTTACTTTAAATAATCATTATTTTAAAGTATGAAGATATATTAGAAGGTCTTTTTAGAAAGATATAATTTGTTGCAAGAGTTAACTACTAAAAATTATCAAGAAAAAGTTAGGCAACCCAACAGATTAAAGAAAAAAATGAATAGAAGGCTCATGTAAAAGGATATCCAAATAGCCAATGGCATGAAAAAGTGTTTCACTCTATTAGTCACTGGAAATACCACTCTATACATTCATCAAAATGACTAAAATTAAAAGAGATTGACAATAACAAGTTCTGATAAGAATATAAATCAACTAGAATTGGAGCTTACATACATTGATAGTGGGAACTTAAAAATATAGTCTTTTTGGAACACTTGGTATTATTTATTAAATTTAACATATGTATACCCTCTGAGATACACACACACACACACACACACGTATATATGTGCATTCAACAAAAATGTATGCATTTCAGAAACATATGACTATGTGCTCCAAAGCATAGGAATGTACAAGAATGCCCAAGACATCATTGTTTTAGCCTCAAATTAGAAACAGCCTATATATCTGTCTTACTCTGCTGGATCTGCTATTTTAAAAAAATACCATAAACTGTGTGATGCAAACAACAGAAATTTATTTTCTCATAGCTCTGGAGGCTGGATTTTCAAAATGAAGTTTCCAGAAGGATTCAGTTCCTGGCTTTTTTGATAGCTTAAAGGCTGCTGCTATCTTTTCCTTCCCTTCTTATATGACCACAGTCCTTTTGGACTAGAGCTCCACCTTTATAATCTCATTTAAACTTAATTAACTTCTAATGTCTCTATCTCCAGATATAATCACACTGGGGATTACTGCTTCACCATATACATTTTGAGAGGACCAATTTAGTCCATAGCATTCTATATGTCCATCACACACACACACACACACACACACATACATACATACACACACACACACACACACATACACATGGATTCCATTATGTTATGATACTGGTTATTTTATATTATCTATGTCTTAATGACAACATTTCAGGTTATCCAAAATATGTTTGAAATGAAATAATACTTTAATCATCTTGTTTAGCAAAATAATACACACTTTCTCCATAGAGACAAACTCAACAGGAAGATTGAAAAATAATTTGGATAATTTATCTGAATCACATATTACTTAATGCCTATTCTTGGTACCATATTTTAAACTGATTCTTTCCTTTCTGATCCTGTAACCTTTCTTTTGCTATTAATATCCTGCTTCTGTGACACTCACTACCCATAATTGCTTTCACATGTTTGGTTGAACATTGATTCAGTTTTATTTTCCCTTTCAGAATGACCTAATTTCTCTGATAATCTCTGTGCTAAAAAATATTTCAAGACATCTAGCATATTTGTGTTTGATGCTGAATTCTGTTTTAGTGGAGGCACACTGCAGACAAAAATTCTATAATCACAAGGTAAAAGCTCCTTAAGAGAAGTCATGAATTGATAGAGTCAGAGTAAAGAAAAAATAATTAGTGCAAAGATTGAGTCATATATCTTCTCTAAATTTAATATATCCTGTGATTTAAAATGAAAATTTAACAGCATGCTTTATGGCTGCCATGTATAGAATAGGTATGTAATTTATTGCTTATCGATCATACTTGTAAATAGATCCTGCTTTTTTCCATAATATTTTTCTACCTTGAATTATCTTATAGTTTCCTTTAAATATATCTGAATGTAACACAGAACTGAAGTAGTCAGGACAAGTGAAACAAAGAGATAAACATGCATACCTTAAAAGTAGTGTCAAATATTCTCTTCAATATATATGTCTGTCACTGCCTGTTTTGCTTTGTAGTTCATTGTTCAAGCACTAGAAATATCTTACTATAGGTATAGAATTCAAAGTTTTTGGACAATTGAACACTGCATTTTCACAGCAAGCTGACATCAAATTCTTTTACTCAGCTCTGTGTTTTGTAATGTGATACATGGGGAACATTTACTGTTCAATAGCCCTCAAAACTTTTACTTCCATTTGGATGGTAAGTCATAATGTAAAAATGCCAGTAACTCCTGACATCAGTCCCTGTGGAAATGGTGTTTGCAATTGTGCAGCAGAAAGAGTGAACAGCATGTTCCATGCAGGTGAACAGGTGAAACATAGACAGTAAGGAAAGTATCTCCCTATCCGAAGATCTAAAAACATAAAGTTATTATTGTGGATTTGGGGTTTTTGTGAACAATCTTTTCCTTTGAAGAGCAAAGCTATTGCTTTTCCATATCGGAGAGACAAAAAACTTGAGATAAATCATGGATAAAAGAGGAAATATGAATCAATGCTGAATCATTATCAGACTTAAAATCCTCATTATTTTACTCAAGTGAACACCTGTCACGTTCTACTCCCTCTGTCCTTCTGGGCAAATTATCACTGTCTTCTGTCTTAGATAAGGAATACTCATTCATCTTACTCTCAACCTGGCCAAAAAAAAAAGTGAAACTGTTCTTTTGAGACACACTGCTCTCCCTCATCACTCATAACATTTGTCTTATTTTTTCTAATTCTGATACATATTTCAAGTAACTTTCCATCTCTACAATCCACCATCAGTACTATCAACGAGACCCTCCTCACCCTCTCCTGGGCCACTTGAATACATATGATAGCTGGTCTTCATGCCAGGTTTCTAGGCTTGCTTCTCTTCAGAAACTCTACAATGCTACTCCTAAAGTCTTATTTCTTAAATGCATTTTTAATAATTGTAATATTACTGAATTTTTTATAATGTCCCAATGACATTCTGTCCTCTAAGATAAAGTCTGAGCCTCCTTTCATAGTGTACATGTTTGTTCGTGATTTTATGTAATATACAAAGGCCTACTTCTGCTTCCTCATGGCTGGATTATACTTGAATTACAGTTGTCATTAGCTTCATGCTATTTCCTGATCATAACATACTCTAAACCTAAGGATAATTTGTGCTGGGTCTGGAATATGAAATTAGGTTTCAATTTCAAGAAACAGCAATCATTCTAGCTCTTTTAAAGAGCTATAATACAGAGATATAATTTTTCACACAATCATTGGCAGTGATAAGAAGGCTTTAGGTTGCCCCTGCACTAGTGTCCTTTTCTCTCTCTGGAGTGCACTCCTCTATCCACTGATATACTCATATGCTATCTTTACAGTCATTCCAAATATCTGTTCTCTCTGATGCCTGCTCTGACTTCCTCAGGGATATTAAGACACATCTTTTATGTGTCTATTCAACTTTGAATAATTTCCTCACCAAATTGTTGCACATTTATTTGCCCTAGTTAGAATATAGCCTCCATCAAGACTTAAATTTGAGTCTCTTTGAACACATATACATTTTTTTTTTACAAATATGCATGTAAATACCTATGGCCTGGATGAGTGCTGAAAAGAAAACATGTTGAATGTGCATTGAGGCAATCACCAAATAAGTATGTGGTGAAAACCAAAGTAAATAGACACTGTTTTTTTTTTTTTTTTAACTTAGCAATGCATTATAAAGAATAAAATGCATAATTTATATGCTTGGAACTTGAATCATTTTTCAAATGTAAGAAAATGTATTATTTATCAATCATGCAAAAAATAATTACATTTGAATGGTGAAAAATTAGACAATTTAAGTGTTAATATATGTCTAATCTATAAAATTTCATAATGATCAAAATATGATAAATAAAACATATTAAATAGCATATCTCTTAAGGAACATCACAGAAGTTGTTTTTTGTTGTTACTGAATAGCCAATACAATGTCTGACACCCATTAAACCCTAAATATCTAACCACTGAATAAAGAAATAAATTAAATAAAAAATAAATGAAAAAATACAGATTATTAAAAACTATAATAAAGAGAAAGATAGTTGATGATCAGATAAAGACCCTTTTTAACATTGTTGCTGTTTTGTTAAATTTTTATTGTGAGGGCCGGGAGGGGTGGCTCACGCCTATAACGTTGAGAGATCGAGATGAGAGAATCGCCTGAGCCCACAGGTTCAAGACCAGTCTGGGCAACACGGTGAGACCACGTCTCTACAATAAATCAAAAAATTAGCTGGGTGTGGTAGCGCACACTTGTAGTTCCGCTTATAGTTCCGCAGCGCCTGTAGTTGAAGGCTGAGGTGGAAGGATCACCTGAGTCCAGCAAGTCCAGGCTGCGGTGGCCAGGAGTGTGTCACTGCACTCCAGCCTGGGCAACAGAGTGAGACTCCAACTCACATAATAATAAAAATAATTTTATTGTGCCTATTTTAATTTAATTTTTATTTGTTTCACAGGACAGTGCATTTTATTTTTTGTTTGAAAACTTTTTTCTTATATTTGTAGTTATTATCTTAGTAGAGCAGAGTTTGTAGGTTTGTAAAAATAAGCTTCAATGATTTCTGAGCTACAGTGATATATTGAGAGTGTTTTAGCTTGGGCTGCTATAACAAATTGCCATAGGCTAGGTGGCTTAAACAATAAACATTTATTTTTTGCAGTTCTGGAGGCTGAGAAGTTCAAAATCAGAGTGGCTGCCACTTCATTTTTGGTGAGGGCACTCTTCCTGCTTTATAGATGGCTATCTTTTTGAAGCCTCACATGTTGGAAAAAGAGAGAGAGCGAGCTTCTCTTTCGTGTCTCTTCATGTAAGAGCACTAATCCCATTTATGAGGGCTCCTATTCATGACCTAATTACCACTCAAAGCTTCCTTCCCTTCAAACATTACCACTTTAGGGATTTAGACTTCAACATATGAATTCGAAAAGGAAGAAACACAAACATTCAGACCACAGCTGAAAGAAAAAGAGAGTTTGAACTTGTGCTTGAACTAAAAATGGAGTAAAGATGATGTCTTTTAAGGAAAGTGTGGCAATAAAAAAGCAGTATGTTTTCTGTATTTAATTAAAAAAAAAAGATTCCTAGGATCTTTGAAAATAACCATAGTATAAATGCAACAAAAAAATTAGGCAAATTTAAAAGGCAACTAAATGAGTTGTTAACTTAAAAATTATTTCTGATTCCTTTTTGGTATTCTTCTGGAGCTGATTTTGAGAAGTCAACAACTGAATGAGGTATACACAAATCAATATATATTTTTATAAGTGTTTGTAGTAAACTGTATTAGAGCATTGATGTAGAAGTTGAGAGGGAAAGATGACAGTAATTATTTTATACTTACTACTTAGGTTTGAATAAAAGTTATTTTGTTTGCTTTTCACTATGACCCATGTATTTAAAATACTGGACACCAGAAATTATATATCTATTCTTAAGGACCAGTTTAATATGGAATAATTTCTGGAAACATTCAGCTGTGGAAGGGGGGTTAAAAAGACATCTACAATATCAAAAATTAGGCTAAACATGTACTCAGACTTTGCACAGTTAAACATGTACTCAGTCTTTGTACGGTTAAAAAGTTTCCTTCCTGGAAACTGGCAACAGCACCTGTTGGCTAGGTTAAACTGTTTAACAGCTTTTTGTTCATTTCTGTGAACCCTTCTAGCATTGCTCGAAAGGTACCTAGGCCTCCAGGATGTTGCAGTTTGGCCCACTTGGAAAGTCCCAATGTGGTTTTCCCTCATTTAAGCAAGCCCCTATAGCTAATGGGTGCCTCTTGATGTAGGATTGTTATGTCCAGCAGGCAAGTGGCCAGCGACCCGGCTCTTGGCTAATAAAATCCTCTCCTTTTTATAACTTGTACTTTTGGTGTTGGTGTCTGTGAATTAAGTGCTCAGTCCCTATTTCATTTGGGGGTTCACTCGGGAGATCCGAGAGCTTAATCCCCAGCCCTAATCAGCTGATCTTATGAGTCTGCATATCCGTGAACCTCAGTGTTCGTCGGGCCTGGTGAGTCTATGGACTGGCAAACGGCTGATTGTCATCTCTGGCAGATTCACAATGTCCCCAGAGCCCTCTGAGAGGTGAGTCAAGTTTCTGTTTTGTTTGTGTGCACTTCTGGTTGGACCCGCAGGAAAGCTGGATGCAGCACTTATTCCTGGGTCCGAGGTCCCAGTGAGACGTCACTGTGCCCTCTGGTATTGCCCTTGGGCAGTTAGGTCTGTCCAGTTTGTGTTATTGCCTTTATTTGCTCAGTGTTAGTCACTGTTGTGTCTGTCATTGCTATCCACATTATGGGGTGGCAGTGCTCTAAGCCTGACACCCCTCTGCAACTGGTTTTGTGCCACTTCAAGGATTTCCAAGGAATGGTACAGCAGTCAGGTTATCAGATAAACCAAGGAAATGTAACCACCTTTTGTTCCCTCAAATGGCCCAAATTTCCTAATTGCAGCTGGCCACCAGAGGGGACCTTCAACCCTGCCATAGTGGGAAAGGTCCGACAGTTCGTTTATCAACATCACCCGGACCAGATTCCGTACATCACTGCCTGGTACCTCCTGGTAATGCAGCAGTCACCATGGATGAAGAAAGCCGAAAAGAGAGGTAATTCATCTGGTGTTTTAGCCCTATAGGAAACTCCAAAGCCAAACCTCCAGTCCTCCAGAGCCCACTGGAGGATGATGAAATTCCCCCGCACTACTCTACATCTGAGCAGAAGCAGAGGGACCACAAGGTTCTCAGCCCATCACTCACCAGGAGTGGATCCTCATATCAGCCCCTTTATCCCTCTCTTCCCCATGCATCTCTCGAGGGCCCAACCACCCCCAATAAACTGACTAGCCCAAACTCGTCTTTGGGGAACTCAGAACCACAAATTTCCACAGTTCTCCCCCTGAGACAGACCCCGGGACTAGACACAGGAGGTTCGGGAGGCCAGCCCTTTATGGTTTATGTCCCTTTCTCTACTAGTGATCTTTACAATTGGAAACAACAAAATCCGGCATTCTCCAAAAAACCTCAGAGCCTCATAGGCCTTTTAGAAATAATTTTCTTCACCCACCAGCCCACTTGGGATGACTGCCAACATCTCCTCCAAGCCCTTTTTACTGTGGAGGAAAGAAACAAATCCGTCAGGAAGCAAGAAAATTGGTCCTGGGACTGGATGGCAGACCGGCAGAGCAGGACTGTGTGAACTGTGTCTTCCCTGCTGAGAGGCCTAATTGGAACGCGAACACCGATCACAGTAGGGAGTGTCTCACCACCTATCGCCAGACTCTAATGGGGGGTCTGTGGGCCACCACCAGGCAGCCCACAAATTTGTCTAAGGTAAATGAGGTAACTCAGGGCCCACAGGAATCTCCCACAGCTTTTCTGGAATGCCTTATGGAGACCTATTGGATGTATACTCTCATAGACCCAGAGGCTCCAGAAAATCGGAGGGCTTTAGTTATAGCCTTTGTCTCCCAGTCAGTCTCTGATATAAGAAATAAATTGCAGAAAATTGAAGGATTTGAAGGGAAAAGTTTATCAGAATTAACTGAGGTAGCCCAGAAGGTCTATAATAGCAGGGACTTGCTTGAAGACCAACAAACCAAAAAGATGGTCAAAGTAGTAGCAGCAGCCTTACAGGAAGTTAAACCTAAGCAGCCAACAGGGAAAAGAGGAACTGGCACAGGGCGAAAAACAACACTAGCAAAAAATCAATGCACCTACTGTAAAAAAATTGGGCACTGGGTAAAAGACTGCCCAGACAGGCCACCCCAACCACAAGAGTGCCCTCCGGGGTGGGGGGGGTGCTCACCAAAATCTACTCCTGTGCTTCAATTACAAACTGACTGACGGAGCTGGGGCTCTGTCAATTCCTCCCTGGAGCCCAGGGTGAAACTTATGGTGGGGGAAGCCCTGTCCACTTCTTAGTGGACACGGGGGCTGGGTATTCAGTCCTCCAAAAGTACAACAGCCTGCTTCAGAATAAGCATTCCTTGGTACAGGGGGCAACCAGGACTCAATTATGCCCCTGGACCACTGAAAGAACAATAAATTTGGGAAAAGGAGAAGTAACTCATTCATTCCTAGTAATGCCAGACTGCCCATATCCACTCCTGGGACTCCTACACAAGCTTAAGGCCAAACATAGGTTTTGAGAAAACCACGGCAGCAGTAAGCCTAAACCAACCTGGGGCATCACAAATTCTTGCTACTGTTCCCTTAAGTGAGGAATATGTGTTAACAGAAGGTGGGGCCCCTCTTGACTCTTCAAACACCATACTGCTGGCCCAGCTGCAGA
>CAUYQG010011267.1:0-24018 GCA_963574415.1 Tarsius wallacei
AGATACCACCTAACTCCAGTCAGAATGGCAATTATCAATAACTCTAAAACTAACAGTTGCTGGAGAGGGTGTGGCGAAAAGGGAACACTTGTACACTGTTGGTGGGAGTGCAAACTAGTGCAACCTCTGTGGAAAACAGTATGGCGATTCCTAAAAGCTCTAAATATCAACCTCCCATATGACCCAGCAATCCCCCTACTGGGAATATACCCTGAAGAACTCAAATCACTCTATAAAAAAGATACCTGCACACGTATGTTTATCGCAGCATTGTTCACAATAGCAAGAACCTGGAAGCAACCATGCTGTCCATCAAAAGAGGACCGGATTAAAAAAATGTGGTACATATACACAATGGAATACTACGCAGTCATAAAAAAGAACAAAATCATGAATTTTGCAGCAACCTGGATGGAATTGGAGTTTAAAATACTGAGTGATCTCTCACAGAAACAAAGATCTGAGTATCACATGTTCTCACTCATAAGTGGACCTTGAACAACTATCATAGTACTATAAGAAAAGGATTGACGGGGGGAAACTATGGAGGGGTAGGGAGGGAAAGGTAGGTGGGATTAACGGTAGTCGCTATCTGTCTGGGGGCGGCAGGGCACACCTCATCAACAAGGGTACCTGCACAATGCATATTTGTATACCTAACCCTTAACTGTACCCCACAATTTTAAAATGAAAAATATGTTTAAAAAAATTATGATCCCGAAAATTTTATTTGATATTTTGTATAAATAAGAAAAAATATTTATAGGGTAGTATGCCATATACTTCCTCTTTCATTCCATTTTAAGAATTTGATCTTGCTATAAAAATGGATCTTCCATATAATTTTTATAATTCATGAAATGCATTTAGAAAATAAATATCAATACAGTTTACCCTTCGACAACATTGGAGTTGAGAGCATAGGTCCCCTGTGCAATTGAAAATCTGTAACTTTTGGCTGTCCCCAAACTTAACTACTAATAGCTTACTCTTTACCAGAAGGCTTACCAATAGCATAAGCAGCCAATTAATACATACTCTATATGTGTTAAGTATACTGTACTGTATTCTGACAGTACAGCAGGCTATGACAAAGAAACTATTCATTAGAAAATTTTAAGGAAGAAAAAATATATTTACTGTTCATGAAGTGGAAGTGGATCATCATAATGGTATTCATCCTGATAGTCTTTAAGTTGAGTTAGCTTGGAGGAAGAGGAAGAAAGTAGGTTTGTCTGCTGTCTCAGGGTGGTAGAAATAGAAGAAAATCTTCCTATCAGTGGACTTCTACAGTTTAACCCCTGTTGTCTAGAGGTCAATGTATAGTGATTTGTTCCATTAAACGAGTAACTTCTTTGAAACTGGAAACTCAATAATACTTCTCTGGTACCATATATAACTGGCAATAAGAACCTTGAAACTTAGGCAATTTGGACCAATACCAGTAGGAAATTATTTTTTAAAGATGCCTATTGAGTACAGAAGTCAGAAAAACAATACTTTGTTGAGAAGCACAGGTCACGTTACATATTCTTGTATGAACAGGGTCTCATTAATTTTATTTTTTTGGAGTTGGAGTCTCACTCTGTCACCCAGGTTGGAGTCCAGTGGCTCACTCACAGCCACCCCAGCATTGACTAGCTGGATTCAGGTGATCTTTCCGCCTCACGTCGAAGTAGGCTGGAACTATAGACATGCACTACCACACCTGGCTAAATTTATATATATATGTATTTTAGAGACGAAATCTTACCAAGTTGCCCAGGCTGGGCTCGAACCCATGGGTTCCGGCAATCCTCTTACCTCGGCCTCCCAAAGTGCTGGGATGGCAAGCTTGAGCCACCACGCCCAGCCGAAGGGCTCATTATTGTCAACTTCATTCACCAGGAGTTGAAGCCAAAAGCGAGATATTTTACTTCAGTAGAATAAGATGTGTTCTTACATCTGCTGAATAATTGTCATGATAACAGTAATTTTGTTTAAAGAATTTGGGTTTGTCAAATTGCAGGGGACACAAAGATGAAATTGACACAATTTTAGTATTGAAGGTGCAGGTAGTAGAGCTGTCCGTGTGTAATTTCTGTGTTTTTTCAACATAATTTTCAAAGAAAACCTTTTTTTTCCATGTATTCCCACATCCACATCCACGTAACAGACAATTATCAAGCATTTGCTAGGTGTTAAGCATCTTTCTAATGTTCCAGAATACAGGCGTTAAAGCATTTATGAGAAACTTGCTCTTAAAACTGTCATATATATTCTTTACTACTTAATTCTGTTCTGTCCTCTGGAAGGTTATAGTGATCATTTATTATGTATTTATTATGTTATTGTGCCAGACATTATAAGTCCACGGTGAGGAATGACGGCTTTAAGAACATGGTTAGAATTTATGGAAGCTGCAGAGTGAGTAGAAGTTGGCCTGGTAACAAGGTAGAAGGATGTTGCCTGGCAAAGGACACCTAAGAAGATTGCACATTTGGGAGAAGAAGGAGCAAGTGCATAAGCTGAGACGCTTGAGTGAACTTCCCAGTGGCCATGAGCAGATCAATTTTACTAGTTCGAAAATGTGACATGAGAGTGGTTGGGATGAGGTGAATGCTTAGCTAAGGCAAGCTTATGATAGATATTTTAGTAGTGGACAAATAAGTAGGTCTTATCCTGTAGGCCATGGGGATATTCTCAAATAGATGCTTTGAGCTGCAAATGCTAGATGAGCTAAACAAGAGTGGATAAAACTAGGAACCAGAATTTTTTTTTTTTTTTGTGGTTCAGTGATATCATTCGATCCCCTACGTTGTTGCTCCATCATCTTTGCTGTTGCCAGTGTTTTATTTGAATACGGGAGAGCAGCAGGTCAAGACGGAAGACTATACCTGTTGAGTTTAACGGAATAAACTCAACTATACCTGTTGAGTTTAATGGAATATTCGTGTAGGATATTTTCCTTAGGAAATTGGGTCATAGGCATTTCTAGCCGGAAATAAAACTCTGAAGTAGGAGCTGCAGGCTTAGAATAATCTTATGATAATTATGAGGCAAACACTCAGATCTGCACAAGCTTGTCCACTGTGGGGAAGATGTAGAACGTGTGAAAGGCTAATAACAAAACCCTGGGATATCAATATTTTCCAGAGGAAAATGAGTCAGTAAAGAAGGCTGAGCAATGGCTAGAGAAAAGTAGAAGAGACATTGGAAGAAGTGATGTTTCAGAAATTTTTTTAAAAAGGGAAAATTTCAAGGAAGGAGTATCAGTTTCACAAGTAAGATTCCTAGCAATGAAGTTCATTTTATCTTTTACAAGCTCTTTGGTGGTACGCTTTGCAAAAGAACAATTTTAGAAGTTTCAAGTCTATTATTGATGTGATTGTTACTTTTGCTGTCCAAATATGGAAGAATACATCTTGAGGATATTACTTGTTATTTGTTTACAAATAACACATACCCTCCCTCAGATGTAGAGTCATAACACAGCCATGTTTTGATAGGGCTTCATTTTGATCAGAAATCATTTACATGGATAAACTGACAAGTTTTAAATGTTTATTTCTGAGAACTAATATAACATAATGCAGAAAAAATATAAGGTGATGTGCTGAATACACTAGTTCTTAGGATTTGGGAACTCTGGTGATAACAGGAGAAAAGTCAGTACCTGACTCTTTGTTAGCGCACTTCTCTTTTCATTTATTTCTTCTGATATCTCTGCTTTTACTGGATTCCTTTTGAATTTCATCCATAAAGAACCTACTATTAGAACACAGTTCTAACATAGGTGTGTTTGGCAAATGTGTATTATTTCCTTTTAAGAGCATTGGCTACTATCCTAAAGTATATCTTGTGTTCTCTTATTTTTAATGCTAACCTTCTTTATATCTGCAGCACAATGACAATGTTACTGATCGTGCTGTGCCGAGATATTCAGTGTTTTCTGGATTGTCAGTTAAAATTGTTTGATCTGATGTACTTTTAATGTGAAATGCTTTTCTGGTGTTATATTTCTTTAGAAATTAGTAATCTGTGATTTAACTGGAATATGTGGCTAGTAGGGCTACAACACTTTCACCACTATATTTATTTTTCTCCCCCATGCCAATAAACTAAACCGTCTTGTCCCTTAATGATCGAGTCTACTTTTTGGGGTGAGCAGTGGATAGTTCATCCTATATTTTGAATATTTTTAGAATGTTTGACTTGTTCTGTGAAGAAATGCCTCTAACCCAAGGGAGCCATGCTTTTAGTTTTATAAGTTACCTGAATGATACATAATTATTTTATGTATGCATTTTCTATCATTACTTTTTTTTTTTTTAACAAGTAGGGGCCTCGCTGTCTTGATCAGGCTGGAGTGCAGTGGTGCAATCATAGCTCATTGAACTCCTGACTTTGAACTCCTGGACTTCAGTGATCCTCTTGCCCCAATGTCTCAAGTAGGTGGGAACATAGGTGTGTGCTATTACGTCTGGCCTGAAACCCAGGTATAAAAAAGCAATTAAACCCTGCTGAGTTGGAGACACTTGACTGTGATCTTCTAATTTTTCTCGTAGAAACGTTCATATAATAGAACATATTTTTGATAATCAGTTGCTCAATTTTTAAAATTCTGGTTAAAATAGGTTTGTTGCTTGTTTCATATTTTTTTCCATAATTGTTTCGTCTGTTTCATGGCTTTATTCTAATGGATATAGAAATATTAGAGTCTCCAAGGCAGCTATGAAGAAAAATGGATTAGGAAAAGCTAGTCTGTGAAACAACCTTTTGATTATAGTCACATATAACACATCACTTAAACAATAAAAATTATATATTATAATGCAGTTGTATCAGGTATTTGCAAGACTACCCACAGGTTGGTGACTCACTTAGAACTCACAGCATTCAGCAAATAGTAGTGTTTGGGGCTTTGCTTTATTATAGTGAAAAGTTACAAAGCAAAATTGTCAAAGGTGAAAATAAGGTGCTTGTGGTGAATTTTAAAGGAGACCAGGCACAAGCTTTCAGGAATTCTCTTCTGTGGGATGAACAGCATGTGTTTAATTCAACTAGCCTCCAATTTTGGCACCACATGTGTACTGTTTTCTACCACTACCATAATCTCATTAGAGACTTAGGACCTTAGTTTTTAGTGGAGGTAATCTCATAGGCACCCTCTCCCTTGTATAGACCAGAATTCCAGACCTCCTTAAAGAAAACAGCTGTTCAGAGTAAACTACATTGTTTGTACAAACAGTATAGGCCCAGTAAGCCACTATTCTGAGTTAAGGGATGGATGGCGAGAAACCTCCCAAATCCAAGTTCCCAAATGCCAGCCAAAGGCCAGCATTGCAAGCAGACCTCTCTGAGGATGGTAGACTCATGCCTGTTATATGAAGTCTTTTCTGCAAGACAGATACAGCTCAGCTCAATTTTGGGTGTTGTCTTAACTTTTTATTTTAATACAAATAATATCAGGATAAATATAATATGGAACTGTTTTCAGTTACATCATTCATAGGTTACAGTGCTATTACTAGTTTTTACTTTTAGTGAACATTTAACAACATTTATACCAAAGTTGTATGGCAAATT
The DNA here is from genome assembly GCA_963574415.1 of Tarsius wallacei. Classification (NCBI taxonomy): domain Eukaryota; kingdom Metazoa; phylum Chordata; class Mammalia; order Primates; family Tarsiidae; genus Tarsius; species Tarsius wallacei. The sequence continues at coordinate 5,569 of CAUYQG010011267.1, forward strand.
TGGTGGTTATTAATATAATCCATCCTTATCTGATTAGCCTTTTAATAAAAGTTTTAAATGAGATGAGGATGATGATTTCTGATTTCAAATTAGAGAAAAAATTTGTCTTTTATCTGCATGAGTGGTTCAGAATGTTTCATATTTTGGTCAAGACATAATGGGATCAAGGGAAAGCAGTCGTTTTTGCTTTTATTTCTGAGAATAGCATTTTTTTTAGCCTAAGAAGAGTAGCAAAGAGATTTAAAAATAGAAATTATAGATGTAAGATGCAACTGCTACGTAAAGAGCACTGCTAATCCAGATCACATATGTAGAGATTACTTTTGCACAAGGAGAGGGACAGTGAAGGCGGAGGGAGGGAGGAAAGAAAGAAGTTACCTAGGGAATTTTGGAATTGGTGATGAGGAAACTGGAAAGAACTCTCTTCAGATGGCTGCAGTAGATTCGCACTTAAACACAAGATTATATTACTGCTGATCCAGAGGTGAGCAGAACAGAAGGGAAAGGTAGAATTGGGATATAACACAAACTCATTTCTCCTCTGCATAACTGGCAGGCATAAAAAAGATATGCCTCACTGATAGTAGTTAATCAAATGGAATTCATTTGAACATAGATGCATTAGCTGTTTTGTTTTAAGAAAGCTATTTTTTTGATATACTAAACCAAACCAATTTTAGTAACAAAAATAAAGTTTGTACCTTCAATATTAAAATTGTTATTCTCCATAAATATTGCCACAATTTTGAAACATACAAGGCTTATTAATATCTGAAAGACTTATTATTATCTTCATTTTTAAAAAAGTCAATATTATCAGATTATTATACATTATTTCTTTAATGTGCTTGACATGTCTTCTTGCAGAAAAAGTGAATAATACATTTGCCTGTTCTGTTTTCACAAATGCGTACTTCCTCAATTACATGATAAATGGAAGACCATAAATAATTTTAGCGTAATGATTGAATGATCCTGTGGTGTTGTATTAAAGATAAATTGTGGTCTTCTGCCATTCATGCATCTTCTCCAGATCCGGTCCTCTGACTAATGATCACTTTCCTCCTCATCAGTCAGCCTGTTCACATTGGTATCTGCACTACTCTTTTATAGTTGTAGTCAGTTGAAACATAATGTATATTAATGGTATGTATTATGAAATCTGTATTCCTATTTTATGGAATGTATTTCTGTCCTGTTGCTGTCCTAACCAAAATAATGAAAATCACCATATAACTACAGTCGTCACTTTCTAAGCCGAGCATGAGGATTCAGCTCTAATAACTCTGCATGAACCTATGGTTGGCTCTTTTACAAAAATTGATTATATGTCTCTACTTTTTAGAGTCTCCTGGAAAATCTCCTCACTTGAAGGTAATAACTTTTACATTCTCATTTTGAGTTATTAACTCCATACTGTATGCAGTATACATTATTTATAACTCTTTCTGTTCTTATTTGTTTTCATATATCTTTACCCTCCACTAGAATATAGGGCAGATGCTGTGTTCTATGTTTTCTGCTTCTCCCAGGATAATGGGAATGACTGGATAGCCAAAGTAAATGATAGTTTTCTTACTAATCAAATGAAAGGGCGAGGAAGTGAATAAATACAAAAACAATGTTGTTGTTTTTAATAGCAGGGAGCAGCAAGACCAGGAAGTGGAGAACAACAAAATGGTATTGGTATTATAGAAGTGCTCCACGAGAGCAAACCAATCATGAGAAATGTAATATTGTGTACACAGATCCTAAAGATGGTAAGTTAGTGGAAATCTCCGAAATTTTTTCTATGGTTAAATGCTGTTATATAAAAAAATGGACTCAAATAATAAATCTATTTATTTAAAAAATATTTACTATCTTACTTCATACTACCTACTTCTTTTTTCTGAAACCACTTCAGCCATGATTTTTTTTGTTGATATTTTTATTTTCTCATAATAGTCATGAAGAGAAATAGATGTTTTGTATGTACTTAAAGTTCTCATTAATAAATGTTCTCATGTATGTATCTGTGAAAACTGTTGTATAGATAAGATGTACCCCTTAGGATCAGGACAAGTAGAACATACAGAATCAACTTCGGATCGTGAGGTACTGTCTATTGTTGTTATTAATACTTTAAAATGTAAATGTCAAGAGATATTAAAAGATGAAAGGGGATACTTTGACTTTACTTTCCTACAACTGCATATGTCCATAAGGACGTATTTTTTTCATTTTCAGTCCATAATTAATGAAGTAAATGTGTGCTAAATAGATTACTGCTGCATGGTACATTTCTGCTAATTTGCAGAAATCATTGAAGAAGTCCGTGTAGTATAGTATACACAAATCAGGCTTAGAAGTCATAAGGAATAAGCTTGGGTTCTGACGTGAAGCTTATGTAAAACCAAAAGAATGATTGATTCCAGGTCAACCTAGGCTCAAATGGACAATTCTGTTATCTATCTGAATGTGCAAAAGCTCTAATGAGATTCAGAGAGAAACATTTTGGAATGTAGTTTTCTACAACCTGGAACTTGAAAAGATAATGCCTGGGACTTGAAATTATTGCTATCTTTGGATGGTCTAGTACAGATAAGCAAGGAACACTTCAGGGGAAGAAAAAGCATGAGGAATAGTAAATATGTGGGTCTTTTACCACACTAATTTGGTTTAGTGATGTTTTAATAAGTAGAAATCATCATAAAAATAGAATGCATTGAGTCCCTTTGTGGCAGCCATGCTGGTGGCTAACTTAGTGTGAAATAATGAGGATGTATTCCAAGGTGACAATTGTGGAAAAAAAGGGGAAGAGCCTTACCTTTTAGATAGAAGCAGCTGCTTATTGGTGGTATCAACACTGAATGGACGTCAAAAGACATGCTAGTATCCTGGTTTTGTCACTTAGTAGCTGTGGAACCTTGAAAAACTTTATTTAACCCATTTGAATGTCATCGACCTTTGTTCATAAAAATGGTACTTATGTCTACCCCTTAGGTATGTGTAATAAACACATGTGGTAAGAAATGTGAAAACATTCTGGAACGTGTATATACAGATGTAAGGCAGAATCATCACAGTGCTTGTCAGGGACAGTAAATATTGTGGGTACTTTAAAAATTTAAACCTAAAGACAGTAGTGTCAGGAAAAGAATGGACAGGTTAGAACGGGCATGTGAATTACTAATGTGGGACAGGTGACATGTCCATATGCTACTGCTGGGCATATCCTATAGGAATATAGTGACTTGCTACTTGAGACTTGCCCATTGAGATTTTAAATGTTCTGACCCCGAATCAATTTCTGTTAGTGAGCACTATGGGCTATGATGTTAGACACTGAATATATAAGATATGAGGGTGTGTTCTATAGTAGGAGAAACATAAAAGCAAACAGCAAACACTTATAAGTGCTTCCAAAAAGAAAGCAGCAATTACGTTAGAGGAATTGGAGGAAGTTTGTAATTAGGGTGGTGATAGGAGTGGGTGAAGAATCCTGTGGTCAGAGAAGATCTTTCTGAGAGTGTCAGTTAAGCTGCCAAGGAAAGGATGCTAAGGAGACAGCCAGGTGACAATCAGGAGTATATTCAGGAAGGTGAGAACTACAGATCACATCTGGTCATCCTTTTACTCTTAACATCTCGAATGACCAGGAAACAGGAAGTGAGGTGACCAACCTCATCATCATTTGTGTCATTATAATGTGTAGAAAAGAAAATGTATAGACATGGGCCTGGCATGTTTTAGATGCCTCGTGAATAAATGTTCATTTTCTTCCCTTTTTTTATGAAGGCTTTCTATGCATTTTATATATTATTTCTTAAAAAAGAGCTGCCTAATTTGTCACTGTTGGCTTGCTTTTATTTAAACGTAACATACACTCCATCCAAGTGTAGTAGCAACCTTGGGATCATGGGCTTCAGCAAGCACCTTCACTTTTTTGATATCCCAAGATCAAAGTGAAGAAAGAATGTTAGAAGTCATAGGGGAAGAGAAGGCTTCCTGCAGATAGGGGAAAACTTCCTTTCTCTTCCTGAAGCCCTGCAATGTCAGAGTCCCTAAATCAGGCTGTTTAGTGTAAAATCCATGTTTTCAAGTCAGAAGGCACATTTCATGGCTTTGTCTTTTTATTTCTCTGTTTTTGCCATCCAAAGGGCTGGAAATTCACTTTAGATAGCAATGCATGGACGGGAATAGGATCCCCAAATTGAGAGACACTTTGTGAAATTTTAGAAAATTGTGTTTCATTCACTCGCCCAGGAACAAAGGAGACTTTACAGAAAATTGGATGATACAATTATAAAATTACAGCTCCTATGACAATAAATATATATATGTATATATATATAATTATATACATATTTAACTATATATATTATTAAACTAAGCACAAAATAATTTTAATGACTGAAGTCAGGACAGTTGAACTAAATAAACTTAGATGAATAAAAAAGGTATTTTATTGAATTAAGTTCAAGCTATTATACTTTGTATTAAACTTTCATGAAAGATTGAAGAAGAAAGAAAGAAGCAGAAAAGTAAGAAAATGCAAGTACCAAGAGGTGGACACAATGGTGCTACTGACAGTGATGCATCAATTCAACAAATAATTGGAAAAACTGATCATCAGCTAATTATCAGGAAGGAGCACGCAGTGTATGCTGTGTAAGTACATAGCACTATTTTATAGTAGATAAGTGCTATCATGCTATGAAATGAATTCTATTATGGGTTAATATTCATGATGAAAAAATTTTGTACTTTAGTAGGGGTGTTCAGCTCTTCCAAGCAGTCTGAAAAATGCAAATTAGCACACAATGAGATACCAGCTTTTCCTATCATACTGATATTTTCTTTACAAAAGTAATAAATAATCAGTGTTGGCAAATGTGAAAAAAATGGTATTCTCATACACTGTTGGTAAATGATATTGGTAAATCCATTTTGAAGGGTAGTTGAGTACTATGTATCTAAATTTCCAATATGTTATTTCTTTAACAAACACTTCACTTTTGGGGCTAGATACTATGGGAAAACACGACTTGTGGAATGTCCACTCTCTTTATGGACATTATTATGTATTATATATAACATTGAACAGACTAATATATCCATATTATATATATACCATATGTTGAAGAAATATGGCGTATAGCCTAAGAATGATAGATGTACAATAAGGACACTTATATAAATATATTACATGTATTCTTATATATAAGTACATAAAAGGATATGTATTATGCCATTCTCATAGCCCAAAGTTGGAAATAGTCTATGTACCCCTGAATAAGGAAATAGTTACATTGTCATACCTATAAGTAAACTCTTTTGAAAAATGAGGTTAGGTGCATAGTTCACTGATTATTTCGCAATTCAAGTATATTTTAAGGGCTTCATTTGATGATACATCTTAAGCAAATTTTGTTAGAATTCTTGTAATATCTGCAGAATTGCAAAAGGAAGCTACCTGCTACACTGGTAGTATACCTTCTCACCAAGGAAATCACTAGTTGTTAACTATTTGATTTGTGTTCTCAATATGTGCGTGCTCAAATACTAAACCTTCAAATTCATCTGGATATTGCCCAAGGATTGAACATAGGTATTCATATTTCATGTAAATACCTCAATGTATTTGGTAAAACTTATTAAAATACATCAAAGGACCTCTGATCTACTAAAGCAAGAATTGACCAAATTTTTCCTTAAAGAGCAGATAGTCAGTATTTTAGGCTTTGTGGACCAAAGGGTTTTTTGTAGTCCATAATCTGTCATAGACAATATGTGACTAGGTGTGGCTGTGTTCCAATAAAACTCTAATTACGATTACAGGCAGAAGGCAGATGTGGCCAACTAGCCCTAATTTACAAGTGAACCTTGTGCTAAAACTAAGGCATTGCTAAGGCAAGGAATCTTCTCTGTTAGGTACTCTGCATGCATGCCGTTATCCTTCTTTTCCGAAAATACGATATTTCAGTATGCACCACACTATATTTTTTGACAGTGACTTCATATGATATAATCTACAAAACTTCATTTTACAAAATAAGAGGATTTTTGGTATCCCTTCCCCCTTTAAATCCTGTTATAGAACAAAAAGTAAAGAATGTGATTCTTTACTTTGTATATTTGATGAGTATAAAGTATCCTAGAGTTACATGATTTTTATCAAGCAAGACATACTACCCTTGAAACATTTATCCTTTCTGCAATGTTTATTCAACAACATGAGTAAGCTGGTATCAGCTCAAATAATCTAGAAACATTCAAGGGGCCTTTTAGTGTTCTACTTTTATGAATATATTACTTAATATCTTGGTCTGGATTTTTAAATTCATATGTATATAATTTTTTTAAGTTTTAAGTGTTAAAATATATTATTAGTATATAAAGATTGACACATACAGTGAACAAGAGGAAAATTAGGTGTGATGTTCTTCAAGAACTGTCTAGAGACACATACTTTCATTCACTCTTGAATACTCTCCAGTAATTTTCACTCTCACCACTCATCCAGAAATGTTTTTCTGAAGATTTCTACTGATCTTCACTTTAATAAATCTAGACATGAATTTCTCAGACCTCATTTTATGTAACCTCTCAGCAATGTTTGACTCAACGGAAGACATTCCCTTCCATAACACTTTCTGCACTTGGCTTTCAGGATACCCCTCACTCGTGTGTTTTTTCCTTTTGCCTTTCTAGTCCATCCATCTTGGTGTGTTTTCCTTCCTTCTCCTCAACCCCTACCTTTTACACATTGAAGTGATGTAAAGCTCAGCCCTTGACCTTTCTCATGACTTTTCCTCCCTTGTATGTGCAAATGTGTCCCATATTTATATCTTTAACCCAGCTCTCACTCTCCTAAATTGCAGGCATCTATATCAAACTGCGTAACTTGACATCTCTCTTAGGTTAGTTCTTGGGTGTTGCAAATGGATCAAGTCCGAAATTGGGCTACTGGTATCAGATTCTCCTCATATCCACCAGTTGAGTAGTCTTTATTCTTGTGTTAATGGCAACTCTTCCAGTTACTCTGCCAAAAATTTTAGTGTCATCCTCAACTTGTTTCTTCCTCTCACACCTCACACTACTCTGAAGCAAATGTTGTTCAGTCTACTGTCAGGATAGACCTAGAAGCCAGTCATCTTCCATGTCTAAGTCACCACCATCTCCCACCTAGATGAGTATAATAGATTTCAAGTTGGTCTTCCTGTTTTTTTTTAAATCCTCTATCGATTCTTATCCCAGTGGACCTACTGAAGTATCAGTCAGATGATGCCATTCCCTCTGATCAAAGCCTTCTAGTTACCTCCCATTTCATTCAGAGTATGTGCGAATGTCCTCCCTGATACCTAAAAGGCAGTACATGATCTGACCTATTATCTTGCTGACTTATCCTTCTGTTTTTCTGTCCCTGTCACTGTGCTTCATCCACACTGAACTTCTCGCTGTTCCTGAAACACTGCAGGCTTAGATCTGCACTTGGCAATTCACTCTGTCTGGAATGCTTTCCTTGGGATATCCTTCAGCCTTTCTCCTTCCATTCCTTCAGTTGTTTACTTAAAAGCCACTTTCTCAGCAAGGCCTTTTCTGACCATCCTAATAATTCCACCAGCTTCCTCTCCAACACATGAAAATTTCATGCAAGTTGCCCAGGGTGGTCTCCAACCGCTGGAATCAGGTAATCCTTTCATCTCTGCCTCCCAAAGTGCCAGGATTACAGGCGTGAGCCACCTTGCCTGACTGGATTTGTAAAAGTAGTGGTCCTGCCTTACACATGAAGGAAGTGAAGAAAAATGAAAATGAACAATGGACTAAACAATATGTGACTATACCATTGTAGATTTTTTAACTTGTGTATTGATGAACAAAGACTTGGGTAACACTGAGTAGAATTAGATGTTCCTTGAATATATATATGAAATTACCTTTGACAGTAGTTTCATGAATACCTATGATTTGGTATAGTACCCTGGCATATCAGATGTGTCAACCTTATAGTTGTTTAGATCCCTGAGCAAAGGGATGATAATATTTATGTCCAATATAAAAGCAATCTGTCAGCCGGGCTCAGTGGCTCAGCCTGTAATCCCGTGCCTTTGGGAGGCTGAGGTGAGTGGATTGCCTGAGCCCGCGGGTTTGAGACCCGCCTGGGCAAGCAAGACCTCATCTCTACAATAAATTAAAAAAAAAAAATTAGCTGGGCGTGGTAGCGCGCGCCTGTAGTTCCAGCTACTTGGAAGGCTGAGGCGGAAGTATCGCCGGAGCCCAGCAGGTCGAGGCTGCGGTGGACGGGAGCGGCCACTGCACTCCAGTCTGGGTGACAGAGTGAGACTCCAACTCAAAAAAAAAAGTTTAAGGGAAAGAGGCACTGCTAGATGAAGGGAGTACCAGGAGTAAGACCGGTGGAAAGTAACCAAGAGTGTAAGGCGCCACCCTTGGGAAAGGGGAAGAAAGGCCCGTGAAGACAGCTGTGACTCGATGAATCTAAAGTTGGGCTGGAATAAAAAGGTGGAACGTCAACACTTCGGTTCAACTTTTAACAAACCAACCAATTTCAACAAATTACAATGATCGCCAGAGCATGCGGGCACTGGTCATTTCCAGAGGGACTCCTCCCCAGGATCCTCCCCGTGGCCCTCGACCGGGTCACTGACCCCCACCGCTAGCGCTCTTCTCTCCTTAGAATCTCTCACCTGTGTTCGAGTCTTCCCATCACTGCGCTAACCAGGAAGCACTGTGCCCTCCTTCCAGCGTTCTCATTTTCTTTCTTCTACTTCTGTTCCCAAATGATGCAATTTCAGGGAGGAGGTGCCCCTTGCACCAGTTATCTGCTCCCCAAACCGCCCAAGCTTCTCAACGTTTCTGTGGCTACAACTCCACTGCCAAGTGAAGATGAAAGCCGGGAATGGAAACAGGGAGTCAGGCAATACCAGGTGTAATTGATGGAACAGAAATGCGCTAAACTTGCAGGAAGCCTCGAGCCTCGTAGAGGAATGAGCTTATTATTTTACGAACTGGAAGTAACCTAAAAACAAACGTCAGAGTCATTTAAAACAAATTTAATTCTGTCTAAGGAATAGTACCAGAGGTAGGAAGAGAATCATACATAGTTTTTTCACTATGAATGCTTTCCCACTACTAACTTTTAAAAAGGAATGAACCAGCCAGGCTCGGTGGCTCAGCCTGTAATCCCGCGCCTTGGGAGGCTGAGGTGAGTGGATTGCCTGAGCCCGCGGGTTCGAGACCCGCCTGGGCAGGTGAAACTTCATCTCTACAATAAATCAAAAAAATTAGCCAGGTGTGGTAGCACACGCCTGTAGTTCCAGCTACTTGGAAGGCTGAGGCGGAAGGATCGCCGGAGCCCAGCAGGTCGAGGTTGCGGTGGCCGGGAGCGGCCACTACAGTCTGGCCGACAGAGTGAGACTCCAACTCAAAAAATAAATAAATAAAAAGGAATGAACCTTTATTTGGAAAAATAATTTTTTAAAATGAAAATCAGTAATGCTAATACTCACTTCGGCAATTATCCTGTGTCATAATAAAAATTTTACCTTCTGATTTTCTCTATGTGACATCTTAAGGTTAACCTTTTAACCTTTTTAACAATTTTCATGTTATTCACTGGAAAACGAATTCTCTGACGACTAAAACAAAACACGCACCAGCGCTCACTGCCCTGTACAGTGCTATGGCATGAGAACTCATGTGAATTCCATTTGTTAACCTTGGTTTTAAATCCTTAAATGACCCATCCTTGCTCCATGAAAAAAGCACTTACACTGAGATCCTAGGTCAGGAGCAACTCCATCTCCAGGCAACAGAAGCACATAGGTCTGAGTCAGTTATTAATACCTTAAACACACAGTTTAAGTTACTGATTAGTTTTGCCATGTAAGCTACTGAGTACAAGCCCTGACAAATAAAGCCTCTTCTAATTTTCAGTATTAATGAAGGACGGGGCAAGCCACAGGTAATTTCCAATCATGAGACCTTTAACACAGACGCAACAAATGGCTACTTTGCCAAGTGAGAACAGCTTTGAGATAGCAATCCTGTTGGTTTGGAGCAAGGAGCAGTTATCTTCTTTACTTTAGCTATGATTTGGTGTTGAAATTATATTAGTCTATACAAATATGTTAAGCACTTTTTATTTGAGTCAGAGTCTCACTCCATCGCCCAGGCAGGAGTGCAGTGGCACACTCATGGCCACAGCAGCCTTGACCTGCTGGGCTCAGGAGAGACCCTTTCCCCTCAGCCTTCCAAGTAGCTTGAACTACAGACACGTGCCACCACGCCTGGCTAATTTTTTGACTTATTGTAGAGACAAGGTCTCGCCAAGTTGTACGGGCTGGTCTCTAACCCCTGGGCTCAGGCAATCCTCTGGCCTCCACCTCCCAAAGAGCTGGGATTACAGGCATGAGCCACCACACCTGGCCATTAACTTTTTTTTTTTTTTTTGAGTTGGAGTCTCACTCTGCTGCCCAGGCTGGAGGGCAGTGTCACGCTCACAACCACCACAGACTCGGCCAGCTGTGCTCAGGTGATCCTTCCGCCTCAGCCTTTCAAGTAGCTGGTACTACAGGCATGCACCACCATGCCTAACTTTTTTGATTTATTGTTGAGACGAGGTCTCACCAAGTTGCACAGACTGGTCTTGAACCCGTGGGCTCAGGTCTTCAAAGTGCTGGGATTACAGGCTTGAGCCACTGCACCCAGTATTGTTACTAACTTTAATAGAGTTGGTTAGTGTCAGCTGATTCTGAATTATTCTAAATTTTCTATTAGAATCTAAGCAAATAATGTTCTATTTTCAAGTAAATATGTTTAATTAAAACTAAACAATTTCAACCTGTCTTTAACTCCAAAGACCTGAAACAATGACTGCATTTATCATACGTGCATCCATCACTGGGAAAATTGTCAAGGAGAAATATCTACCTAGTTTTTGTTAAAAGAATGTGAAGACTTAGCTGCTTGTCCAGAGATGAGTACCCAGAAATAAGATATAAAGCATTTTCAGGGGAAAACATGCATGCATTTATTTTTAAGAATTCCCAATAAGGGGGAAAAATTCAACATCTTTAAAAATGTGTTTATTTTTTTTAAAAAATCAGTTGTGTACAAAAGTGTTTTGTAGTTTTTAATTCTCAAGACAAATACCCAGCCCTCCACCCACAGCCCACCCAGCTTCAATGGTTTTTCTGGTAACCCGCCCATTTTCCCCTTACAGGAAGTTAACGGCTCAGAATAGACGCTCCTACAGAATTTATCATCACTAACAGATTGTTTAGAGATCTAGAGAAGCTAACAGGCAAGTTCCCTATGATGGCAGTAGACTTCCAGCAGACACCACAACAAAGCACCATCAATTGCTGAAAGCTAAAAAATAGATATTATTTTCAATAATATTTCATTTGCTATTGGAAAAGTTTTTAAATTACATTAAATAAGTCTCTTTCCCCCCAAAGAAATAGTCTAGCTTTTATTATGATGCCTGTAAAAAGCGGGTAACAGCAAGCAGACAAGGATCGTTAACAGCACAGTGTAATGAGCCCCATCCGCTCACCCCTAGAACCGACTGACAAACTGTGCCGCACCTGATTATGTATAGCAGCATGGCTGAGAGAACCAGCAAAAGGCGACACATTCACAACTTGCGTTTAGGTGATGGCCGCAGGTTTATGAGGGTCGATCTGTCCAATAAAGCAGCGATAGAACAAATGGGGCAAGGATACCTAGCAACCCCCTCCCCCATGCCACGAGATTTCTCATCTATATTGCAACAGTGCAATAGAGCAGGTGACATCATAAGTAGACACGGAAGGAAAGTCACACCTCGGGAGAAAGGCTGTTGGTCAGTAAACACTCCAAGGTGCCTTCTTCCCAGTGACAGCAACTGGCCGATGGTACGCATTTACTTGAAACTAGTACTAAAATAATGGAAATGCAAATTTTTGAATCAATGGTTTGTACCCTGGAATTGAAATTCCTTTAACTAGAAAAAGTGATTAATACAACATCATTTTGTAAAAGTCCATGAAATAAAGGTAACTGTAAACAGACGGCTTTCTTCTTCAAACCTAAACATTGTTTCCCTGTATGTACAAGAAGGTATACCTGGCTCCAGCTCGTCCCTGCACCAATCCATCTTAAATCTTTAAAACAACAACAAAAATTCTTAATATCCTATTTTGCTACATAGGATTGTAAAAATATTATCATACTCCTACTGCAGAGTTTTAAAAGCTCAAATCAGGCATAGACTTATAGCCAAGATCTGCTTTTCACATTGGTAAACTTATTAAGCAGCCAAAACAGTAATACAGCATGCTGCATTCTGTAGTGCATACATAAGCAAAAATCCATTGAAATCGCCAATTCTCTCTTACAGATACTTCAAAAGAATTATTTTGCATAGTTACATGTGCCACCAACAATCACAAATGTGAAATACTTCCAAAAAAGAAAAAAAATTAGTCTTACTTCCATTTCATAGATTTACTCTCCTCAAAAGCAAGTTATTTAGACTCCAAACATTTATATATCCCTTGTTACGTGTTAAAGTAAACCAGTCACGATTCCAAACATTCCAGGGAGCCAACTCAGACTATCTAATTTAGTACCAAGGTTCCTCAAATATTTATATACAAAGTGTGTACTTATTTGAATCACTAACTGCGATTCATTCACTCATTCAGTATACTGTACTGAAATCCTATTCAGCTAATTGTTTCTTCTTTTAAGTCAGGCACATACTCAAGAAACAGGCCTGATTGTAATAAAAGCCTACTGAAGTATCAGTAACTTCTAGCAAATCTGCCTGCCCTAAATGAGACTTGACTGTATTATTTTAAACATAATTTTTGTTTTTTAAATTGACAAATTGAGCTAACTCAAAAACATTAAGAATTAAAAAAATAATTTCCACCAGGGTACTTTTCCCCTGGGCCTGAACTTTTTAGCATCCTTTTTCTATACATACTTAAGACGGGGTGGGGGGTGGGGGGGGGGGGAGTGGCAACCAGCTGCCTTAGTTCTATGTTTGGGAACTAAATCTACCTGCAGAATGGTGAAAAACAGGAGAATAGAGGGAAATATACCAGAAGGGAAAAAAAGATTATCACATTAAATGTAAATGAGGTAAATAAACTTTTGTAATAAAGAATCTACTATGGAGACTGTCTACATCAAACACTGTACTTTCCAGTTTCCTGGGCACTGGGAATGCTGACAAGTAGTCGAGGAGGAGATGCCCTGTAGGGCTCATGCGCGTCAAAGCACAACACAGCTGCCTTCAAAAGCACAACATGTCATGCTTGACCTTTGTAACTTCTGAGCTCCCGCTTGCCTTTTTCTAACCACAGGACAATTAAATATACCCTGATAATATAGGCAAAAAATAAACTGGGTCTATGTGTTTGATATTTTTAAAAATCCAAAGATTACCAATGTTATCAAACCACCATTCATTACAAAAAAATTAATTCTAACAATAGAGAAAAACTGTCTGCATTTTCACACAATCCCACCTTACTTCAAAATATAAAGAAAAGTACAAGGTTCAGATATTTAAAATAAATAAAGAAAAATCTTGTTTCCTTTGGCATCTTTAGAAAATAACTACAGCAATCAAAGAAAGTGACTGTATAAAGACAAGTTTAAGCAAATATATGGGGAAAAAAACACAGCAACTTGTGTTTAGAATGCAATAATATCAACTACAAGAGTTTACTATTAGTTAGAAAAAAGCCTTAGGAATTTTTGGAAGAACCTTCACATCTTTAACATTACAATATATTTAATAATGGTTCTTTTATTGCTTCTAGTTTCAAGATTATTGAGAAGTCAAATGAAGTTATGCTGACTTTATGACTCAAAAATTATTTTCCAAACACTTAACGATTATAATTTAAGATAAATAACATTTAAAGAAAGCAAATCTTATATAATATGACTTTCAATATACAACCTTGCTTTAATTCAGTGTGATTCCATTACATTTGTGTTCTTTTGCACTGGTCCTGAAAATTTAAAAAGAATTGCATTTCTCTGTATAGAACTGCCTGCATCAATCCACTTCAACCTTCAGAAAGTGGTCACATTAGTGTTTGATCTTGCAAAACTAATAACCTTCAAACTTTTGAACTTAGAATGAAATGTAACTTTAATACAAATAGAAAGTCTGACTATGTACAAGAGAAGGTAAAGTTTTCAATTCTCATATTATCAGAAACATCATAAAGAAAGCTAGATTTATATAACACACTTCTATTCCTATGTGCATCTGAAGTATGTACAGTAAAACACCAACACAGCTTTCATGTGTCACTACAGGGGAGTGCAAGCAAGAGTGACTTTTAAAGTATCCAATAAAGCGATCTCTATCAAGCCCAAAGGGAGGCTAACAACTCCTGGAAACAGCTGACCACATCCTTGCGCCAGTTCTCAAAGAAAAATTTCATCACGTTAAAAATCGATGTCAAATTCACCGAAAAACTAACTTGGGTCCTTTCATTAAATCTGGGAATACTGTTTTTCCAAGAAGAATAAAATTGGCAGCTCCATCTTTACGTTATTACTCCCTTACATGGAAAACTTTAAGAGAATCTGAAGAACAGTGGAAACATTCCAAACCTACGACCTAAAAATGGAGCAAGAGATACCATCCCTCAGCACATTTCCCCAGCAAATACAGAGAAATTCGCTGGTAGAGGATCAGCTGTGTGGTGAGGGGGAAACAGATATGGTGTCCAGGTCTATTGGCAGGACAGAAAGGCTCTGAATAGGTCACCATCTTCAATTCTGGATAAATCTCGTATTTAAGAATTGTCAAATGCTTAAAATGGTGGTCTCTTCAGCTACCCATCCTAGAAGTCAAGTACAAGCATGCAGGTAAGTTCACAGGCACAGAGGATCCATGTGAGAAACAGTTAAGGTAGCTGTGATGCAACACCAACAATCTGAATGGCCCTGACACACGCAAAATATTATCTTAATTATTCAACAAAATCCTGAAGCAAACTCTTGCTAGTCTTGGTACACTGCTAAACACTAAAGTAGCATGTTTTTTCCATGGTTTTAGCTTAGCTCAAAGAATTTTTACACTATTAAGTAAGAAAAAAAATTAAAGTATTTCCCCTTTTTAAATTTACACAGACGTTTAATTAGCTTTATTTACAGAGCAGGGATTTTTTTTTTTTCAGTCTCCAATGGTGCCTAGATAACATCATTAGGCAAGAATGCCAGTTTAAAAGAAATCTATGCAGAATCCTACAAATAACAGATGTCGGTGCTCCTCAGGAGAGGCGAGTGTGACCAGCGGCAGCTCTCGGCCTCAGTTACTCAGAAGCAGTTCTGTTGCAGTCTCTACATCCCATGATTTTGAAGACAAGGCCACTATTACTGCATTCTGGAGGGAAGAAAAAGGGACAAAAATCAAATCTCACAAAACAGTAAGAAATACTGAACCACTCACTGCTTTAGGTTGTGAAGCCACACCTTGTGTTTTCTGCAAGTTACCTTGCATTTGCAGTGCGTAAATCAATGACCCAAACCAGCAAAAAGAAAAATCACTGCTTTTAATAACAGAAAATCTGTTTCCCCAAAATGTATTTTCATTTATTTTTCTAAACCGCTTTTATCAGCCAAGAATTTGCAGCAATAACTAAAAACCAATCAATATACTGAAATCACCATGCCCATATGTACTTACCCTATCGAAGCCCATAGCACAGAGGTTTTCTATTTTTTTGGTGTACTCTGGACTAGAAACTGGTGCTCCAGCATACACGTGTGCCCAAAGTCGAGCTGTCTGTTTGAACATTTCAGGATTTTGTTTGTACTATATGGGGGGAAAAATTTATTGACATCACAATACAGCTGTAATAGTTGATGTGGAATCTCAGTTGTTACTTGCCTAAGACCCTACTGTTTCCAAAGAAAACAAACTTACATTTAAAATGCAATTCACTTTCTACTGCAGACAAGCTAGGACACTCAAGAAAAGACTTTTTCCCTGAAGTCTGATTTACAAGTTGTGTTGACAAAAGTAAAACAAAGACTATTAATCCGCTTTAACCTCAGGGATTCAACAAATACAATTAGCAAAAAACTAGTATTAAGTGAAATGAGTTATTAGAAATGTTTCAAACACTGTAGAGCAGTAAACATCATACAACCAAACACAGAATTACTCGACTATAAAAGTATGTGGACATTGTTAGCTACTAATGTGACCAGCTTTTGTACTAATCACACCGCAGGCTACAATACAACTCGATCTCCTGGTTTGGTAGAGCTGTATTAGTGCACAGTGATTTAAGAAAAGCCCAAAGGCTGAGTGCAGTGGCTCATGCCTATAATCCTAGTACTTTGGGAGGCCAGTGTGAGAGGACTGCCTGAGCCCACAGGTTCAAGACCAGCCTGGGCAAGTTGGTGAGACCTCTTCTCTACAATAAGTAAAAAAAATTAGCCAGGCATGGTGGCACATGCCTGTAGTTCCAGCTACATGGAAGGCTGAGGCGGAAGGATAATCTGAACCCAGCCTGAGCTCAGGGGTTCGAGACCAACCTAAACAACATGGCGAGACCTCATCTCTACAATAAATCAAAAAATTAGCCAGGGATGTTGGCGCGTGCCTGTAGTTCCAGCCACTTGAAAGGCTGAGGTGGAAGGATCACCTGAGCCCAGCAGGTCGTGGCTGTGGCGGTCACGAGCGTGCCACTGCACTCCAGCCCGGGCGACAGAGTGAGACTTCGACTCAAACAAAAAAAAAAAAGTCCACTTGCAAAGTCCTAACTTATAACACTATCAGAGATAATTATGAACTCAAATAAAGTACTTTGGGGGGAGAGGCACATAACATTATTAATAAAGGTGCCTGATCCTAGTCCAGGCGAAGTAAGGTCCAATGGGAGGCCTACTTCACCTGTACCTAAACCACTTAAGTGCGCAACCCTGCCTTGTAACCCATAACTTTAAAATGCAGTCATATTAAATTAAAAAAAAATAGGGTATGTTTAACAGGTAAGACTTCTCACACACATTAAAAAGAGGTAAATTTATTCTCCAATACCCTAGGACTACCATTGTCTAGTAAAGCAGTTTATACATTAATAAAAACCATTCAATTCACTTTAATATTTCTTTTTAAAGTACTTTATATATTTTGAATATTAAGACTGACACGCATCTATTAAATACTAAAATAATAAATCGCTTTCTATCATTAATTCATGACAAGAAAATAAGTAAAATTACTAAACTCTTTTTAGGAGCTAAAAGAAATCCTTAAGTCCAACCTCAGCCTCTGAAGCTTAGAATTCAATAGGAAATCAAAGCTGGAACTCAAGCATGCTTTTGACAACCAAATCTAAATAAATAGCACATATAAAACCCCAGTCATTCCAAGCACTGAGACAAATAAAATATCTTAACAAGAATATGTACATAAAGCATGGAGTGAATAGACCTTCAAGACAAAGAAAGAAAGAAAAGTTTCCCAGCAGAGATAATATGTAAATGAAAATCTTATGGGACTACAGAATTTGCTAAGAGGAAAAGTGTCCTCAGACAGAGTAAATATGGCAGAGTAAACGAAATGACAGATTCAAAGAATGCAGTGCTTGACAAAGCATGAGTCTGAAGAAAACAAGAATTTAGAAAATGAAGCTGGCTTTGTAGATAGCTCAAGTCATGGAGCAGCTCTGCAAATTAAAGAACTTGGACTTGGCCAGGCACGGTGGCTCACACCTGTAAGCCCAGCACTTGGAAGGCTGAGGCAAGAGGAACACAGGAGCCCAGAAGTTTGAGGCCTGCCTGTCCAACACAGAGAGACCCCGTCTCTACAAAAAGTAAACAAAAAAATAAGCCAGGCATGATGGCGCATGCCTGTAATCCTTGATACTCCTGAGGCTGAGACAGGAGTATTACCTGAGCACAGGAGTTTGAGGCAGCGTGAGCTATTATTACACTAATGCACTCCAGCCTGGGCAATACAATAAGACCCCATGTCAAACTAAGGGGGAAAAAATGGACTCAAGCAGGTGACAATAAGAACTTTTTAGGAGTAGAGTAAAAAAAAAAAAAGATTTGCACTTTATGAAGCTAACTGATATCAATGTAGAAGATGGAGAGAGGAAAGAAGAAAAAGAAGAAAGGGAGATCAGAGCAGTTGAAATAAAAATCTCCCAGCACTTTGGGAGACCCAGGCGAGAGGATGGTGTTCCGAGACCAGCCTGGGCAACTTGGCGAGACCTCGTCTCTACAATAAATTAAAAAATTAGCTGAGCGTGATGGTGCACACCTATAGTTCCAGCTACTTGGAAGGCTGAAGCGGAAGGATTGCCTGAGCCCAGCAGGTCGAGGCTGTGGTGGCCATAACTGTGCCACAGCACTCTAGCCTGGGCAACAGAGTGAGACTCCGACTCAAGGAGGAAAGAAATAAAAATTGAG
>CAUYQG010011268.1:0-19799 GCA_963574415.1 Tarsius wallacei
AATCAATTCCTATTCAGAATCCTAAAGGCCAATACATTAGGAAATAAAATAGACAAGTGGGACCTCATCAAATTAACGAGCTTCTGCAAAGCAAAAGAAACCATCAAGAGAGCAGGGAGACAGCCACAGAATGGGAAAAAATATTTGGCAACTGTTTATCTGAGAAAGGTCTAACATCTAGGATCTACAAAGAACTCAAACGTGCAGAAAGGAAAAAAAAAACACCCCCTTTAAAAAGTGGGCCAAACACATGAATAGACATATCTCAAAAGAAGATATACAGGCAGCCAACAGACACATGAAAAAGTGTTCAGCCTCACTCATGCATCAGAAATGCAAATCAAAACCACATTGAGATACTACCTAACCCCTGTAAGAATGGCCATCATTAATAAAACAAACAACAGATGCTGGCGAGGATGTGGAGAAAAAGGAATGCTTCTGCACTGCTGGTGGGAATTCAAACTAGTACATCCTCTTTGGAAGACAGTGTGGCAATTCCTGAAAGGACTAGAAATTGACCTTCCATATGACCCAGCAATTCCTCTATTGGGAATATACCTGAAGGAACTCAAATCATTCTACAAAAAAGATACCTGCACACGTATGTTTGTTGCAGCACTAGTCACAATAGCAAAAACATGGACCCAATCATGTTGCCCACTGAAGCTGGACTGGATAAAAAAATGTGTTACATATATATGATGGAATATTATGCAACCATAAAGAAGGACAAATATATGGACTTTGCAGCAACTTGGATGGATTTGGAGTCGATCATACTCAGTGATTTATCCCAGAAACAAAGAACAGAGTTCCATATATTCTCACTCTAAACGGACCTTGAACAATTATAATGCTATAAAAAATTGATTGGTAGTAGTGGGAAACTGTCAGGAGAGGAGGGATGGGGTTGGCAGTTGAGGGAAACTGCTAGGCGAGGGAGGAGCATACTTCATCAACAACAGTACCTGCATGATCAATGTTTATATACCCAACCCTGAAATGTACCCCACATTTTTATAATAAAAAATAAAAAAACCCAAACAAACAAACAAAAACAAACCCTAGAAACTCTCAGTGAAACACTAACGAGTGTACTTAGATACAGAGATGCCTGAAAAGATTGAATTGTTCTCAGATATGTGTGTTTGGGGGAATATGGATTCAATACAAAAGAAAAAATACATCTTTCGAAAAACACACTCCGAGTTTCACTATCATAAAAACAAACTAACAAATAAAACACCTAAACATGTCTACTAGTACATACTCCACTCAGAACCAAACACAAGAATGATGCAAGTGAAGAGCACTATCCCAACCACTTTGTCTAGGATTGGCAATTCCTTAAAATAACTATCAGATGTTCTAACAACATGAGAGAGAAATAGATGCTGTATGGGCATAAACCACAGAATCCTCTCAAATGACTGCATAACATGTATGTGTGCATGTGAGACCTTTAGTCTTGCCACAGCAGTATTGGCTTCACAAGGTACTACTTGCTTTGTGAATGACATGGAGGCATTCTTTTTTAGATTAGAAAATACAGTTTATTTAGAAAGTAAATTAGAGAGAGAAAGAGGAGATTCATCTCCCCAAGGTAGGGGAGGGAGCCAAAGCCAGGAAACATGGCCTGGCCATAGCTTAGTAAGGTAATGGCTGCATGACCCGGCAATGGCCCAGCAATGGCAGCATTTTTTTTTTTGCCTGAATTTAGTGTGTAGCTTCTTCTGGAGCCATTTGGTAGACTTCCAGCCAAGAACGTTAACTTTTTAATTTATACTGGCTCTTGATCAACTTCCAAGTTCAAGTCAAGATGTTGATTTTAATACAATGTAAAAACTTCCAAATCACTGGCTACTGTCATGGCAATAGTAGAGCTGCACTTTTGGTCCTGTAGTCCTAGCTGCCTCTATCTGATGACTTAATTATAGGCTCATTTCTAGAGCCCCTACCATGGTGAGTCTAAATCCTTCTTTTTTTCCCCTCTGCCTGCCACTCAACAGAGCTCTGAAAAAAGGTTTGATTGGGTTATATCTAACACTGTTATCAAAAGAATTAAAACATATTGTATGAGTTAAGGAATGACCTTCATTTCTGCTTAGTGTTTCAACTGCCTTTATTATATGCATCCATTGCATTTTTTCATTGTAGTAAAAAGCACATTACATAAGATTTGCCATCTTAACCATTTAAAGTGTACAGTGTAGTAGTTTTAATTACATGCACATTATTGTACAACAGATCTTTAGAACTTTTTTTATCTTGTAAAACTGAAACTCTGTATCAATTGAAAAACTCCCCTATTCTCCCTTTCCCAATTCTGGCAATCAGCATTCTAATTTTTCGTTTCTAAAATTTTGTTTTTAAAAGTCTTTTTGTGATTAGCTTTTTTCACTTAGCATAATGTCCTTAATTTTTGTTCATATTGTAGCTTTTGATAAAATTTCCTTCTTTTTAAGGCTGGATAATACTTGTATGTATAGACCACATTTTCTTTATCTATCGATGTATATTTATGCTGCTTACACCTCTGGGCTATTAAAAATAATGCTGGAATAAGAGTGTATATTAGTCAGCTCGGGCTGCCATACCAAAATATTGTAGACTGGGTGACATAAACCAAAATTTATTTATTTATTTATATATCTCTCTGTCTCCCCCCCCATATATGTATATATATATAAATAATTTTAAAGAGGTGGAGTACAAGTGAACATAGTACAGATTAAGTTTTAACCTCCCTTTCGTTCCCACTTTGCCTAGTTTGAGATCAGATACCATTATTGATGTTGTGTTCCTTGCCTGCCTTCGATTTATTTTCTTATAGGTCTGTATTTTGGAAGTTCAAGATCAGCATCCCAGAATGGTCAGATTTTAGCAAGGGCTCTAACCTTCTTACAATATCCTTACATGACAGAGAAAGACAGAGAGATAATCACAAAGAGAGAGAGAGAGAGAGACAGAGAAAGAGAGAGAGAGAGAGAGAGTCAGAGAGACAGAAAGAGAAAACTTTCTGGTGTGTTTTCTTATAAGAACACTAACACTATCATAAGGGCCCCACTCTTTTAACTTCATTTAACCCTATCTCCCAAAGATCTTATCTCCAAATACTGTCACATTGGAGGTTAAGGCTTTGAATTTTGGGGGGACACTACTCAGTTCTCATTAATGGGTGTTCAAACATCTCTTTGAGACACTGTTTTTTTAAATTCTTGTGTGTGTATATCTATCTATATCTATATCTGTATCTCTTTCTGTATCTATATCTATATCACCAAAAATGAGATTGTCAGGTCATATGATAATTCTGTTTTTATTTTTTTTGAGAAATCTTCATATTGTTTTCCATAATGGCTGCACCATTTTATATAAGCACATAAGGCTTGTAATTTATCTACATTTTTTGAACACTTGTTATTCTGGTGTTTTGATAGTGGCCCACTATAATTTTTGCTTGAGAGCATGACATTTTACTCTACCATTTATCTTTCCCCCAAGTCAGTAAGCAAATCATTCTGCACCATTAAAAGATAACACAGCAGAAATGAAAACAAAAAGAGTCCTCAGGGAAAAAGAACTTAAATAAAAGATAAAATATTTTTGATAGAATATAAAATAATTAAAAGAAAAATGTCAGGACTTTGAATATAGAGGTTTTTCAGAGAGTTTGTAGAAAAGAGAGAGAGAGAAGACAAAAACACACAAAAAGTGTAATGGGACTCTAGGCTTTTTTAGAAATGGGATTTGAGCCAGGCTCTGTGGCTCAGCCTGTAATCCCGATTTGGGAGGCCAAGGCGAGTGGATTGCCTGAGCCTGTGGGTTCGCGACCCGCCTGGGCAACTTGGCGAGACCTCATCTCTACAATAAACAACAACAAAAATCAGCCGGGCGTGGTAGTGCGCGCCTGTAATTCCGTCTACTCAGAAGGCTGAGGCAGAAGGATCGCCAGAGCCCAGCAGGTCAAGGCCGCAGTGGCTGGGGGCAGCCATTGCACTCCAGTCTGGGCGACAGAGTGAGATTCCAACTCAAAAAAAAAGAAATGGGATTTGAAGAGAACACACAGATCAGAGACGTCATCATCTGAGGCTGCTTTATTCTACTCAAACACATGTCACAAAGCCTGGGTGCTAATTTAGTAACTACACATCATGTTGTCTCTAGATGCACAATAAAATCCCATTGTCTGCTTCAAGAAGTATAAAGGGATCCACTATAAATCAATCATGCACATTAACTGGTATTTTATGACATGGCAAGAGCAATTCCCATCTGTGACCTGACTGTATTAGGATTTCACTGAGTTTATCCAATAGGAATAATATTTCTCACTCCCTTTCCATTTTATTTTTAGTTTTTAAATCTTATTTTATTATAAAAGTGTAGGGTACAAATTAGTATTAACTACAGAAATAGGCTGTATGCAGGCAAACTTGGACTTCTAACTGATCCTCACTTCCCCAGTAATGAACCAAGTATCCTTTGTGTTGTCTGGTGTTCCCACTCTCCTCTCTCCCTCCCTCCCCTAACAGTGCCCAGTGACTGCTGATTTTTCCTTGTGCTAATGTGACAAGTGTTCAAGGCCCACTTAGGAGCGAGAACATACAATATTCAGATCTTTGTTTCTGTGATAGTTTATTTAGTATGATGGTCTCTAGTCCTATCCAATTTGCTGCAGAGTCCATGATTTTGTTCTTCTATATGACTGTGTAATACTCCATCTTGTATACACTCCCCATTTTATTGTTAACACATCCAAGAGTCTTGGGAACCTGGAGATGGTAGAGCTGATGCTTTTTTAAAACCAACTGGAATAAGTACTACATGCATCCTAATCTGGGATAGTGACAAAGAATACATTCAATTTGGAGTAGAAAGCTTGTTGTTTGCAAAGGGCTTACTGTATGAATATTTGTTGACTGTGAGTAATATGCATGGAGACATTGATAATTTCTACAGGGTGTGTCTAAAAAAGAGGAGTCAAAGTGTCTAGAATACACTAAGTCCTGTCATATGAAAAGTAATTGAGCAACCAGGAATGCTTAATTTGGATTAGAGAATGCCTGGGGGATCTTAAAAGCTGCACTCATGCATGATTATGCATAGACTGTTTCAAATCTGATTTGGAAGTAAATCAAATATGAATGATTAGAGCAAAATTTATATTCTGGCTAATTCCAGTGGCTAGCATAAGGAACAGACATTAGAAAATACAAAAAGAAATAATTTAGGTCAATTTAAGAAGACACTTTGTAATAGAGCTGTCATACCAAGGGATGAGAGTACTTTAGGAAGACTGAGCTTCATACCATTGCAAGATCTTCAAATATAAATTGCTAACAAAACAGAAAAATTTTGTGGAAAGTTATTCAAACACCATGTAAGGATTAACTTAAACGTCTCCTTAATTCTCTTCTAAGGATAAAATTTCTCTATGGCTTTGGAAAAGATAAAGACTGTGGCTTAGCTGTTTAGCATGACAGAAATACAAAATTTAGTATTTCATATCAGATCCAGAAAATTGAAAATTCAAAGTGTCTTGTGAACATGTTCAATCATAGTATACTCTATGAAAATTTAAAATACATATGGGAAGTATGGGGCTTCCTTCCATTCCTGGCCATGATGAAATATAAAAAGTCTTCATAAACTATAAAATCTGCCAAAATAGATTGAATAACTGTATTCAATTGAATTACTTTACATAACCAGAAATGCTGAAATATGTTTGAGAGAAGGAAAATAAAGTGAGTTCTATAATTTTCCTGGCTCTCTACCTGGTTTTTGAATCATGAGTGCAGGAAAGGAAAAAACAAAGAGGAAGAAACAAAGAGGAGATAGAGATCGAGGTTCAAGTACATGGAGGCATCAGAAATTGTGAAGGAACTCTGGAAAAGAGAAAGCAATGCAGAAAAAGAGTTCTAGAAATCCACACAAAGGTCCTCAAAGGGTGAACTTCTACAATAATAAAAAAAATATGGAACGTAGAGCAATAAGCTAAACAAGACTCAAAGCTCACAGTAAGTCAAGAGATGAAGTTCCTGCATACCAGAGTTGAGAGCTCTCAGATTCTTCAAAGTAATTAGTGAATTTTTCAGAAATTTTATACTTCAAAATGAGGCCAAACCATCCTAAAATGAAGGTTTACTTTAGTTTTAGACCCTCCCAAGGAAAACTTAAAAACACACCACATAAGGATCATACTGATACACACATACTTTAACTGTCTGGCAGTACAAAGCTCAGTGTTCTTTAAAGGAAAACAACACAATCTGGACACTTAACAATGTAACATTTGCAATATTGAGATATTGCCAGACATGCCAAGAATCAGGTAAATGTATTTCACAACCAACAGAAAGATAAGTTATTAAAAACATGATCAGAAATGACAGAGATAATAGAACTAGCCCATAAGGCTGTTAAAATAACTTTTACTGTTATGCAAAATTCAACATTTGATAAAGGAAAAATATGTCAAAGAACCAATGGAACACCTAAAAATTAAAAGTTAAAATACCTGAATTTAAAAATTAAAAAAAAAGAAAATTAGAAATTCCAGAAGAAAATATAATCAAATTTGAAGATAGAGAAATGAAATTTATACAAACTGAAGCAAAAAAAAAAAAGACAAAAAACAAAATGAATTAACTAACTGAAAGAAGAGCATTGCCTCAGTGGCATATACAACAGTATCAATCAGCCCAGAAAAAAGAAGGAGGTAACAGAGAAATATTTGAAGAAATAATGACTACATGTCCCCAAATTTGATGAAATCCATATATAATAGAAACCCACACAGAAGCACATCATAACCAAATGGATAAAAATTAATGTCAAAAGAAAACAATTGTAAAAGCATCAGAAGACAAAAGATACACAAAATATTGAAAAACAAAGATAAGATTTTCCACAAAGGAAAAAAAAAAACCCAAATTAAGAGGAACAAGAATAGGAATTACTATTAAAAAGTCTCATAAATCATGCAAGCCTGTAGATAATATAATGCATAAAAAATTAGACACTCTAGAATTCTATACCCAGAAAAAAAGTTTCAGAAATTAAATTAAATGAAAAGTTTTTAGACAAGTGCTGAAAAAAACATTATGCTAGTAGACTTGTATTAAATTAAAGTTTTTCAAGTAGAAGGCAGTGAGAACAGAGGGACACTTGGATTTACATAAATAAATGAAGATCATTACAATGGTAAATATAGAAGACATTTTCCCTAATTTTTAAGCGCTTTTAAAGGAAAATAAACTAATACAAGAGTAACAGGTGATTGTTAGGTTTATAATGTATGTAAAACATGTATGATAAGAATTACACAAAAGATAGGAAGAGAAAAATAAGAGAATAATATTGTAAGGCTTAAACATTTACTTTAAAGCAACCACTAAACTGATAGATGAGATAAAGTGTAATAAATTCACCCAACAAAAGGCAAGAAAAAGGCAAGATTATCTTCACAGATATGATAGAAAATGAATAAGAAACAAAGGACAAAGTTGTAGGCTTAAATCTATTTATATTTAAGAATTGTTCATTTAAATTATATAGATACTCCAATTTAAAGGCATATATTTTTAGACTACATAAAAAGGTAATTCCAACTGCAAGCTGTCTATAACAAAACCTTTTAAAGTATATATACACAGATAAATAAAAATAATCATACTCATACAAAGTGTTAGAATGCCAGAGTGACTATATTTGTATCACACATAATAGACTTTAGAACAAGCAATATTACCAGGAACTGAGGGAACATTTTACTATGATAAAGAAGTCAATTCATAAGAAAACATAATAAATCTATATGTATACATATACAATTACAGAGCTTCAAATACATGAATCAAAAAATGACAAAAAAACAAGTTCACAATTATATTTGGAGATTTCAGTACTCCTCTTTCCATAATTGACAAAACAAATAGAAAGTGAGTAGGCTTATATCTGGTAAAGAACTCATATCCAAAATATATAAAGAACTCTCAAAATTTAATAATAATTACATCAATATACCTATAAAAAGGACAAAGAGATAGACGACAAGATGGCTATTAGTCATCAGGGAAATGCAAATTGAAACCACAATGAAATAGCCCTCCATTGGAATGGCAAAACTTAGAATGGCAGTGGTGGCTCATACTTGTAATCCCAGCAGTTCGGGAGGTTGAGGCAGGAGGATATCATGAGCCCAGGAATTTGAGGCCAGCTTGGGCAATATAGCAAGACTCTGTCTCTAAAACAGACAAATAGTAAACTTCCAATTTGTTTGTTTTTTTTTTTTAAATACTGGCAATACCATATATTGGCAAGGATGAGGAGCAACAAAGAACTTTATACATTATAGATTTGCTGGTTAGAATGTAAAATGGCAGAACAGTTTGTCGACTTCTTACAAAATTTAACATATACATGCAATACAACCCGGAAATTTCACCTCCAGGTTTCACCCAAAGTAAACTAAAATATATTTTCACACAAATACTTGTATGTGAATGCTCAAAGCAACTTTATGTATTGTGGTTTCCAAACTGGAAATAAACTAATTTCCATCAACAAGTGAATGAATATACAAAATGTGATGTTTCATTTGAGAGAATCCTACATGATGTATAGATGAATAAATTAATCATGCTATGGATAGATCTCAAAAATATGCTGAGTGTAAGAAGCCAGATACAAAAAAGTACACATTGTACAATTTCATTTAGGTACCACTTCAAAAATGACAAATCTAGTTTAGAGACAAAAACATATTGTAGTTTTTGTCTGGAGAGGGCATGTTTTTGACAGGCAAAGAAAAGTATTGGTTAGACAATGCGTAACTCTGACTACCTTAATTTTACAATTAAATGGGAACATTTTATTGTGTGCAATTTATATGTATTTTACATCTTTATATATAATATAATATTTTAATAAATTTTAAATAAATAAAGCTGATTTAGGATAAAAGGCAGAACAAGATGGCAGAGTATAACACTCCAACAATCATTCTTCTGTAGAAACATCAATTTAAATAACAATCCAGACTTCACAAAAACTAAGAAAACCAGGTGAGAAATCGTAGTACCTGGTTATGTAGCATAATAATATGAAAAGACACTTTGAAGCAGGTAGAAAGGACAGTTTTATTTTGCTCACATTATATCTCCCTCAACCCCAAGTAGCACTGCCTGGAGAGAAATACTGCCCTCGTAGAGGAAATAGAGGGGAGTCAGTGAAGATTGCCTTGACCCCAACACTGGCTCGTAGCAGTAAAACCCAGCACTGGGAAGATCCCTGCAGCCCCCTACTTTAAGCAGTTACTGATGACTGAGCCTCCAGGTCCACTCTAATGCCAGGGAGGACCACAAAACTCCAGGCTTCAGGTTTACATGGTGGACTTAATCTCCAGCCCACATCAATGCTGTGCCAACTTCATCAGCTCAGGGGCTCCAGACAACCCAAAGTAGCAGGCTTCTGATACACCTGAGCCGAATGCCAGTTGCAGGGATTTCCCAGGCAAAGCCAGGCTAGTAAGACTAGAATAAGTACCTGCTTCTTTAAATGTGCAGACACCCACAAGGTTTAAGAACAATCAGAAAAATCTCACATTACCAAAGGGGAAAATAAGGTCCCAGAGACTGACACTAAAGAAATTGAGATGTTTCAGTTATGTGACAAAAAAAATTCAAAAATTTTAGCGAGCTCAACAAACTTAAAAAATACAGAGAAATCAATGAAATGAGAAAAACAATGTGTCGAGAACAAAAATATATAGAGAGAGAATGAAATAATTTCAAAAAACAAAAATAGTCCTGTATAATTTTGAGATGATTTTTACACATCTCTTGGTGATGACAAAGCAAAATCTTATAGTAAAAATATTAAAGTGCAAGGAATCAAGACTTGCCAGTAGAGAAAATCACTTAACCACAGCAAAAGAAAAAGAAAAACTAAAAGATTTAGAAAACAATTAACAAATTGTCTATAGTAACTGAAACAGAATTATACTGGCACAAAAACAGACACTTAGAACAACAGAACAGAATACAGAGCCCCAAAATAAGAATAATTACTTGTAACCAACTGATATTAGACAAAAATTATGAGAACATACAGTAAGGAGATACAAGTTTCTTTAATAAATTGTGTTGGAAAAACTAGATGTTCACATGTGAAAGAATAAAATTGACCCTTATCTCACACTATATACAAAAATTAACTAAAATGGACCAAAGATTTAAACATAAGACACGAAACTATAAAATTAGGAGAAAATATAAGGGAAAATGTTGATGGCATTTGTCTGAACAATAATTTTTAAGCTATTACCCCAACATAAATGTAAGAAAAGCAAAAAGCAACAAATGAGATTATACAAAATCAAAAAGCTTCTCCATAAGAAATATTCAACAGAATGAAGATGCTATAGAATAAAACCTATAGAATGAAAGAAAATATTTGCAAACTATACATCTGATAAAGAAATAATATCCAAAATCTACAAGGAACTTAAACAACTCAATAACAAAAAACCAAATAGCCCAATTTTTAAAAATAGGCAAAGAATACACATTTCTCATAGGAAGACATACAGGTGGCCAAGAGGTATATAAAAAATGCTCAACATCACTAATAATGAGGGAAATGCAAATTAAAGTCATAGTGATATACCACCTCACAAGTGTTAGAATGACTAAAATCAAAAATACAAAAGATGTCGATGAGAATGTAAATTAGGACAGCCATATAGAAAACAGTTTAGAGTTTCCTCAGAAAACTAAAAATAAAACTACCACATGACACAGAAACTTTACTTCTGGGTATATACCCAAATAAATTGAACTCAGTATGTAGAAAAGATAGTTATACTCTTCTTTTCTTTGCCGCATTATTCACAATAGTCAAGATATGGAAACTGTAGTGTTCAACAATAGATGAATGAGTCTTAAAATTGTAGTATAGGCTGGTCTTGGTGGCTCAGCCTGTAATCCCAACACTTTGGGAGACCGGGGTGAGTGGATTGCTTGACCTCACGGGTTCGAGACCAGTCCGGGCAACTTGGAAAGACTTTGTCTCTACAATAAAAAAAAAAAAAAAAACAAAAAAACTGGGCGTGGTAATGCACGCCTATAGTTCCCATCACTTGGAAAACTGAGGTGGAAGGATCGCCAGAGCCCAGCAGGTTGACTCTGGGGTTGCTGTGAGTATGCCACTGCACTCCAGCCTGGGCAACAGAGTTGACTCCAGCTTAAAAAAAAAAAAAAGTAGCATACATACCCAATGAAACATAATACAACCTTTAAAAAACAAATAATTCTGCCATTTTTTTGACAGAGGAATGAACATGAAGGACATTCAGGAAAGTGAAATAAGCCAGGCACAGAATGACAAATATGGTATGATCTCATTCCTACGTGGTATCTAAGAAAGTTGATCCCATATGAGTTGAGAGTAGTAGGGTAGCTATTAGGAACAGAATAGAGAGCCCAGAAATATTCTAATATGCAGCTAGCTGATCTTAGACAAAGGTACTAAGAACACACAATAATGGAAGAAGTTTATTCAACAAATGGACATGCACATGTGGAAGAATAAAATTAAACCCTTATCTCATACTATAATTGTGGGAGATGGGAGAAGTTGGGAGATATTGGGCAAAGGCTACAAAATTTCAGTGAGCTAGGAGGAATATGCTCATGAGATTTATTGTATAACATTGTGACTACAATTAAAAATATGTTGTATTCTTAAGACATACTAAAATTGTGGACGCAAAGTGTCCTCACCATAAAAATAGTAACTATGAGGTTACTATTTGTAAGTATTTGTTAATTAGCTAGACTTAGTCATTCCACAACATGTATGTACTTTAAAACATCATGCTGTATACTGTAGATACATACAATTTTATCTGTCAATTAAAAAATAAATTAAAAAAAATCAAAACAGAAGAATATTCTTTTGTTTTGGTTTTTAAATTTATCTATATATATAGCTAGAGATGTTCTGTTTCCTTGCAACCGAAGTCCATTCGAGTCTTTGCAGTAAAATTGGTTATGTGACCTAGTGGCCTGTCTTTCAGTAATTAAATTTCTCTGTTTTCTTCTCTGACTCTACAACAACAGTTCTGACTTTTTCCAGGATTAAAGCTAAATTGGGCTGAGCTTTTACACTCTACTCTCTGATTTGCTTTCAGCAAAGAGTTCTCATTTATGAGGGTTGGTTATGGAAGGGCCCATAGAGTATGACCAAACTGCCTGCCTGCCTGCCTGCCTGCCAACCCAGATTTTAGTCTCTCCACATCCAATATAATTAGCAATCTAAATCACTAGAGTTCACGAGCTCTTACAGACCAAGCAGTCACAGTACTTGCTACATATATCTGGTATCCAATATAAGGTTAGGGCTGGATGCTTTATGCTGTACCATTAACTCTGAAAAAAATCTGAGCTGGTAAGCCAAGCCATGTTCCACCATGAAACATCTAAGTGACAAATTTTATAATTAATTAAATGTATTTGATAGAGTATAGTTTACAAGTTCTTCACAACTAATTTACGTCTAAGATTTGTTTGCAGGATTGTTGATAATGCTAGGACTAAAGGCCAGGCACAGTGGTCACGCCTGTAAATTCCAACACTTTGAGAAGTTGAGGCAGGAGAATTGCTTGAGGCCAGGAGTTTGGCACTAGCCTGGGCAGTATAGCAAGACCCCATGTCTATAAAAAAAATTTAAAAATTAGTTTAGGTCTATCTTTTTTTCTTAAAGGGAAAAGGACATCATTTGAGCTCAATTCTCTCATTTGTCTGAAACCATTAATTGATAACATTGCTCTGTATAGATTGATACCATTGCTCTGTATAGATATATTGATTTTCCAATCATAAATAATTTTCTTTTGTATTAACTAATATACTCTAGTTGTCTCATATATATATACACATATGTATTTATATAAGTTGTTTTAAGCTGGATTTTAAATTTTTAGTGGTCTCTTACAAGTCTGAATTCTGTAACACACCAGCAGTGCTTGGATCAGTCTGAATAGTATAGTAGGCAAAAACATTCTCATCAAGAACTTAGTTTTTTCACACTAGTGCACTGACCTTTAATATCACTGGTAGTGAATCTGATAGAGCAGTTTTTTCAAAGTGTGTTACATGATTTACTGATGATAAAAACACTATTTGAGATGCAACACCGGCAGTTTTTTAAACTTTAATACTTCTGTGTTTATTTTCGTATGCATTATAAACTACATAAGCAGAACATAAATCCTATGGTTTTACAGATTACATTTTTAAAGACAGGCTTAAAGCAGATATTTACTTGAAAATAAAGAGATATAAGTAAAAATGTTAGTTAATATCACATAAACACCCAGATGTGGCAAAAATTGTAAAGGTGATATGGAAATGCTTAAATTTTGTGGGTGGAGGAAACAACTTTAATACACATTTTTAGTGTCATGTTACATAGCCACCCTTCTGTGGCTATGTACATGTCATGTTACATAGCCACCCTTCTGTGGCTATGTAACATGCACACACATAGACTTCCAATAACAAGCATTCTACCTGGCCAGGCACACACATACACTTCCAATAACAAGCATTCTACCTGGCCAGTGTTTAAATGATTGCAATGACTTACTCATGAACTTAACAGAGGAGGTAATGGAGTGGAAATGGAACCCAGATCTCTGAGCTGAATCCTTGGCCTCTGATAGGTATCTCACTCTGTGGTTTAGCAACAAGAAGAGCAAACAAATGGGTTTCAAGGAGTTTCCTGTGATTTATGAGCTTACGAACTAGGTCATGAATAGGAAATGAGTGCCATTTATTAGGTCTCCCTAGTCAATGGCACAGAGTTAGAGTAAGAGCTAGCCACCTAGGCCCAACAAGGAAATAGCTTCCATCTGCCAAGAAGGGGCAAAAAACACTGCTCACCTACAACCAGAAGCAGAGACACCATCATTTCTCACCAAATGCTACTTTGCCAAGTAATTTTTAAGTTCCAGTTGGAAATCCTTAAAAAAAAAGTCAAAATTAATGTTGACAATTGATGTTATGAATAAAAAATTGTGCCAATTCAGATTTGTTTATGTGCAGCATGCTGCCAAGCAACATGGAACATTTGCAGGTTGTTGGAAAATAGTTACAAATGGCACACAGTTTCCTTCACCACCTTCTTTTCTTCCCTCTACTTTACAACATCTCTTCCAGGAGAGAAATTGATACTGGATATCTTTCTCTGTATGTATATGTTTGAGTATGTGTAGGGGTGATGTATCAGAGGGATATGGGGTGACTGCAGGAAAATTTTACATTGTTTCTAATCTTCATTTCTTAAAAATAATTTTCAGTTCCCAAATTTTGAACAAAGATATTCTTTAAATTCAGACCCCTGTCCTTGAACTTATGTTTTCTGGGAATGAAAAGATGAAAAAAAAATCAGCCTATTTTTTATAATTTGTTTTCTCCAAGAACTTGTAGGACACATTGCATATAATCTCTTTCATTTAGGTCACTTTTCTTAAATGATGCAATTAAATAAACAAAGTGTACACTTTGTCTAATGACTACATGTGCTTGGTTCTGAGTTGTGTCACATGGCACCTAACTTCTTTCCATCTATTCCCTGTACTGTGATTCCAAGTGATTATCTTTGATAATCTCAAATCTGGGCTGCATTGTATGAGCTTGATCCATTAAAATGGGGCTTTTATTTTCCTAAAGTGGACATCAAAATGCTTTTCCTATTTTTTAAATTTTTATGTAGGGTACAATTCAGGACTAGGTAGATAAGTGGTCACTGGGCCTCCCTTTGGTCCCCACTTTGCCTGGTTTGAGATCAGGTACCCTTACTGATGTTATGTGTCCCCCTCTCCCCTGGTAGCACCCCACTGCCAAATCCTTTCTTATAAATGTTCAGGGTCTGCTTATAAGTGAGAACATATGGTACTCAGTTCTTTTTTTCTGTGATAGATCACTGAGTGTGATAGACTCTAAATCCATCCAAGTTGCTGCCAAGTCCATAATTTTGTCCTTTTTTATGGCAGCATAATATTGCATTGTGCATATGCACCACATTTTTTTTTTTATCCAGACTACTTTCAATGGGCAGCACAGTTGGTTCCATGTTTTGTTTTTTTGTTTTTTTGTTTTTGAGTTGGAGTCTCACTCTGTCACCCAGGCTGGAGTGCAATGGACACTCATGGCCACCCCAGCGTCGACCTGCTGGGCTCTGGTGATCCTTCCACCTCAGCCTTCCAAGTAGCCAGAACTACAGGCATGCTCTACCACACCCAGCTAATTTTTTATTTATTATAGAGACAAGGTCTCTCCAAGTTGCCCAGGCTGGTCTTGAACCCTCGGGCTCGGCAATCCACTCTCCTTAATCTCCCAGATACTGGGATTACAGACTGAGCCAACGAGCCTGGCTGGTTCCTTGTTTTTGCTAGTGTGGATAATGCTGCACTAAACATGCGTGTGCAGGTGTCTTTTTTATAAAATGGTTTGATTTCTTCTGGGTATATTCCCAGAAAGAGGGATTGCAGGGTCATATAGAAGGTTAATTTTTAGATCTTTTAGGAACTGCCACACTGTTTTCCACATAGGTTGTATTAGTTTACACTTCCATCAACAGTGTAGAAGTGTTCTCTTTTCCCCATACCTGATGATGGCCATCATGACTGGAGTAGGTGGTATCTAAGTGTGTTTTTAATTAAAATTTCTTTGATGACTAGTGAGACTGAGCATTTTTTCATGTATCTGTTGGCTGCTCTTATGTCTTCTTTTGAGAAGTGTCTGTTCTTATCTTTTGCCCACTTTTTAATAGGGTTATTTTGCTTTTTTGCTTTCGGCACATTAGAGTTACTTGTAGCTCTGGATGCCAGGCCTTTGTCAGATATACAGTTGGTAAATATTTCAGGTCATCCTGTGGGCTGTCTCCCTGCTCTCCTGGTGGTATCTTTTGCTTTGCAGAAGCTTTTCAGTCTGTTGAGGTCCCACTTGTCTATCTTATCTCTTATGGCATGGGCATCTGGGGCTTTGGTCAGAAATTGGTTGCCTATTCCAATTTCTGAAAGGATGTCTCCTGTGTTTTCTAAGATTCTTATAGTTTACATTTAGGTCTTTGATCCATCTAGAGTTGGTTTTTGTGTATGTTGAGAGGCAGGGGTCCTGTTTCAATTTTCTGCATGTGGTCAGCCAGTTTTCCCAGCACCATTTACTGAATAGGTTCTCCTCTCCCCAGTGGTTGTTGATGGAGGCTTGGTCAAAGATGAGTTGGTGGAGAAATTGTGGTTTTGCTTTTGGAATCTCTATCCTGTTGCATTGGTCCATATGCCTGTTCTTGTACTAGTACCAGGCTGTTTTGATTATTGTTGTCTTGTTGTAAATTTTAAAGTCTGGAAGTGTGATACCTCCTGCTTTGTTTCTTTTGCTAATGATTGTCTTGGCTATTCATGGTCTTTTACGTTTCCATATGAATTTCTGTACTGTTCCCAGGTCTGAAAAGAACAATGTTGGCAATTTAATGTGTACTGTGTTGAATCTGTAGATTACCTTTTGTAGATTGGACATCTTAGCTATGTTGATTGTTCCAACCCATGAGCATGGCATATTTTTCCATTTGTTTCTGTCTTCTTTGCTTTCTTTGAGCAATATTTGGTAGTTTTCATTGTACAGATCTTTCACTTTTCTGGTTAGGAAAATGCCAAGCTATTTGTTTTTGTGTGTGTGTGTGTGTGTGTGTGTGTGTGTGTGTGTGTGTGTGTTTGTACGCATGCGTGTGCGTACGCACGCTATTGTGAATGGAATTGTGATTTTTATTTGGTCTCTGCCTATTTGTTGTTGGTGTATAAGAATGCGTTTGTCTTTTGCCACATTGATTTTATACCCTGAGACTTTGCAGAAGTCTTTTATATATGCTAGAAAGTTTTTAACAGATTCTCTTGGATTTTCAAGGTCATTGTCAGCAAAGAAGGATAACTTGACTTCTTCTTTTCTTATTTGGATACTCCTGATTTCCTTCTCTTGTCTGATTTCTCTAGCTAGGACTTCCAACACTATGTTGAATGGGAGAGGTGAGAGTGAGCAGCCTTGTCTTATTCCAGTTTTTAGGAGAAATGCTTCTAATTTTTGTCTGTTTAGCAATATGTTGGCTGTGGTTTTATCATAGATGGCCCTTACAATTTTGAGGTATGTTCCCTCTATGCCTGGGTGTTTGAGGGTTTTTATCAAGAAGGGATGCTGGATTTTATCAAAAGCTTTTTCTGCATCTAATGATATAATCATATAATTCTTATTTTTACATCAGTCGATGTATTTAATTACATTTATGGTCTTGCAGATGGTGAACCAGCCCTGCGTCCTGGGGAAGAAGTCTACTTGGTCATGGTGGATGATTTTTGAGATGTGTTTTGAATGTGATTTGTTAGACTCTTGTTGAGAATTTTTGTATCTATCTTCCTCAGATATATTGGCCTGTAGTCCTCTTTCTTTGTAGATTTTTACCTGGTTTGAGTATCAATATGAAGTTAGCATCATAAAATTAGTATCAGTTCCTCCTTGTATGTTTTGTAATATTCCACTGGACAGTTATCTATTCCAGGGTTTTTGTTGTTGTTGTTGGTAGTTTTCTTATGATAGAATCAATTTCCTGGGTTGCTATTGGTGTATCTAGGGCCTCAATTTCTTCTTCTTTCAACCTTGGGAGATTGTGCAATGTCAGAAAGTCCTCCATTTCATTTAGGTTTTTTAGTTTGTTTCCATCCAAGTGTGCATAGTAATCTCTGATCATTTTTTTTGTACTCTTTCAGAGTCAATTGTGATGTGATCGTTTACATTTCTGATTGTGTTTATTTAGGCTTTTTCTCTCTATTTTTTTGGTGAATCTGGCTAGGGGTCTATCAATCTTACTTGTCCTTTCAAAGAACCAACTTTTTGTTTTGTTGATTTTTTTCTATGCTATTTCTGTCTTTCATGTCCCATATTTGGGCTTTTATTTTGGTGATCTGGATTCTTCTGCTAAAGTTAGGGTTTTGGTGGTCTTGCCTTTCTATCTTTCTTAGGTGATTGGTTAGTCTGTTAACTTAAGATCTTTCCATTTTCTTGATATGTGTTCAGAGATATGAATTTCTCTCTTAGTACTGCATTCATGGCATCCCAGAGGTTTTGGTAAGATGCTTCTTCATTTTCATTTGTTTCCAGGAATCTTTTAATTTCTGTTTTGATTTCTGTGTTGATCCAGGAGTTTTTCAGCATCATTCTGCTGTTTTCCATGTCTTTGTGGGTTTGGGGAGAGTTTTGTCAGTGTTGATATTTATTTTTATCCCACTGTGGTCTGAGAAGGTACATGGTCGTGTTTAGATATTATGAAATTTGTTTATGCTTGATTCGTGGCCGAGGATGTGGTTGATCGTGGAGTATGTTCCATGTGGTAATGAGTAGAATGGTTGTTGGGTGGGGTTTTCTGTAGGTTTTTAGTTTACTTAGTAGCTGTTTTATAAAAGCTGGTGCTCCTGTGTTGAGTGCATATCAGTTTAGGGTGAATATTTCTTGCTGATGGATAGAGCCTTTTATCATTATGTAGTGTCCTCTCTTTTTAATTTTTTGATAGTTTAAAGGTTGTTTTGTCTGATAATAATACATTTGCAAATGATAAAATTTTCACTTTCCTAATAATGAGAGTGGGTGAAAGTAAAAAATTCTGAAGCTGGTTGCCACAAACTTCTGTTGTTAAGCAGAAATGATCTTTTCTAAACTGTCACCTTTTTCACAATACAGTTGAAAGTTGCAGACATATCCAGTCTTTGCCTCAGACATTACTCTGACTAGCATTCTGTACTTTGTAATTTTATTTGGATTATAAACCTGACAGACAGTCTCCCACGATGAGGTAAATCCATGTCAGTGGCAACCAGGAACAGAATTTAAAATTATGTAATTCATCAGTGGTTGCAAATGAGTTAAGATCACAACTCCTATGTTCTTTTGTGTTCAGTTTGCCTTACATTTTGTTTTCCATCCTCTATCTTTGAGTCTAGGAGATTCCTGTGTGTTGAGATGTGTTTCCTGGAAACAGCAAATTGTTGGGTTGTGTTGAGTTTTTTTTTTAATCCAGTTTTCCATTCTATGTCTTTTCAGTGGTGTATGTAATCCATTTACATTCAGTCTGATAATGGAGATGTGAAAATTTATCCTTGTCAAGAGGCTCTTATAAAGTTATTTGTTGCTGCTGCTCTTTTTTGTTCATTTATTTTTGTTGGTTTTCTTTTATTTTTTGTGATGACATATGTGTGTGTTTTCAATTTGGCAGTCATGATACATGCTGTATTTATTCTGTTTTCCTGAATTCTTGGGAAGATTGTGGTTCTTTTTTTTTCTTTTTTCTGTGATTAATACCTTCTTAGGTAACTCTTGTAGAGCTGGTCTGGAGGCAGCATAAACTCTTAGGGTTTGAATGTCTTACAAGGATTTTATTTCTTCATCACTGATAAAGCTTAGCTTAACTGGATAGGAAATTATTGGTTGGAACTGCTTATTATTGAAAACTTTGAAGATTGGACTCCAGTCTTCTAGTCTATAGCATTTCTATAGATAAGTTTGCTGCTATTCTAATTAGTCTTCCCTGTTAGACAGTCTGACCTTTTTCTCTTACTGTCTTTAAGATTATTTCTTTTATAGCTACTTTTTGTAAGTGAATTACTATGTGTCTAAGAGTTAGTCTTTTCATTTTTATGCCTTGCAAGTATTCTCTGAATCTCTTGTGTTTCGATGGTCTCTTTT
>CAUYQG010011273.1:0-29926 GCA_963574415.1 Tarsius wallacei
TTTTTTTTGAGTTGGAGTCTCACTCTGTTGCCCAGACTGGAGTGCAGTGGCCGCTCCCGGCCACCGCAGCCTCGACCTGCTGGGCTCCGGCGATCCTTCCGCCTCAGCCTTCCAAGTAGCTGGAACTACAGGCGCGCGCTATCACGCCCGGCTAATTTTTGATTTAGTAGAGATGAGGGCTCACCCAGTTGCCCAGGCGGGTCTCGAACCCGCGGGCTCAGGCAATCCACTCACCTCAGCCTCCCAAGGCGCGGGATGACAGGCTGAGCCACCGAGCCCGGCTCCTATCTCTCCTTTCATGAAGCGATTGTAAAAGTTCACAGAATTAGCGTGTGTTTCTCGTCGATGTGTAAATATTTATTGTCTGCGGTGCTTTCTACCTTTTAGTCTCGACATCTTATGCAGGGTTCTCTTACCCATTTTTTTAAAGTATTTTAAGAGTCTACTTATTATATTTGTGAGGCATTTTTTTCCTGATTCCCAGTCTTGTGTTGTAACTAAGAGTAAAACTCTACTTTCCCCAAACTCTCTCTGCTAACACCTTACCCAGAACTCACCGTGGGAGTGCGGTTGCTCAGGCAGAAAAACTTTAATTTTGAAATGTAATCTAATGTAAGTTTCAGTAAATGCTTATTGGAAGGGTTGACTGCATTATACACAGGTCTCAGTGGGTGGATCATGCCACACTGTTCTCTGCTTCTGAAGTAGTTCACCCAGGTGAACATCCTGAAAACCAGGATATATACAAAGAGTAGGCTAACTTATCCGCCCAGTGAACAAAGAGAAACTAGGGGTCAAAGAGAGTAGAAAAGAACAGAAGTGTGAGACAGGTAAGAGAGGAGTGAGAGTGTATTAGTTTTCTGTGGCTGCTGTAACAAATTAGCACGAGATAGGTGGCATAAAGTGATAAAAATGGATTCCTTAAAAATTCTGGAGGCCAGAAGTTCGAAATTAGTGTCACAAAGCCAAAATCAAGGTGGTTGGCAAGGCTGCACTCTCTCTGAAGCACTAGAGTAGAATCTACTTATTGCCACTTCCAGCTTCTGACATTCCTTGCTTGTGGTCACCCCACTCAACCTCC
This sequence comes from Tarsius wallacei, assembly GCA_963574415.1. Classification (NCBI taxonomy): domain Eukaryota; kingdom Metazoa; phylum Chordata; class Mammalia; order Primates; family Tarsiidae; genus Tarsius; species Tarsius wallacei. Next base: position 1,082 of record CAUYQG010011273.1, read on the forward strand.
AAGGCCAGCATTTTCAAACCTCTCTCTGTGCTCTTTACACCATCTTCTTTTCCGTGTGCCTGCCTGTAAACTTTCCCCCAACTCCTTTTATAAAAGTCATATAGTTGCTTTAAGGCCTATCCACATAGGATAATCTCCCTACTTCAAGATCTTTAACTTAATCACATCTTTTTTTTTTTTTTTTTTTAGCCACAAGGTAACATTCATAGGTTCTGGGAATTAAGATGTATATCTCTTTTGTGGGGGGTATTTTTAATCCTTCACAGAAAGAAAAAAGAGAGAGCTTATACCGGGAAGCTGAAGCTAGTACAGAAAGTGCTCATTGGAAAAATCCTAGTTGGTAGTTGGGGTAGCAGCCACAGGCTGTAACAGGAATATCTAAGATCAATTTTAAGCAGTATGCCTTGCTGAGATAAAAACGATCTTGATCTTCCTAAATTTTCAATGAATACTGCTTCAAAAACAAAGCCTTGTGAGAGAAGCTATCTGAGTTTCACAGAAGTAGAAATGTCTGTCAGAAATGACCATGAGAATTTTAATCCCTTCAAGAATTGGGGACAGGGCTTCCCACAGGACTTGGGATAAGAGCCTGAGCTAATTTTATCTAAATATCAAAGAGCAGTTTCACTGAGCTAAAATAGCAGTGTATTTCTGTGGCTCACATTGGGTTTTAACTATGACATTGGGTTTTCCGCTGCAGTGGTTCTGTTCTTTCTTGGCTATTCATACATTTCTGGGAGCCATCTCAGTTAACTCTATCCTTGCTTTTCTATTGTCTTCTTTGCTATTCCATTGTGACCTGAACTCCTTCTAGCTAAGCTTGAATGATGGATTTAGTTAACACATACCTATTAAATAATGTAAAAAGATCGGCTCCCTGTAGTAGGTGTTCCCATCTGCTTGACCCTTAAATGTTAGTTTTTACTTATAATTATTATTTGGAGGGTTAGGTATAGGGAAATTCATTGATGGTGCATAACAAAGTGGAGGTCCCATGTCCCTCTTATTCTTCAGGGGGTCTGGGATGAAAACTGTCAAGAAGGAAAGATTCTCAGTGTGGTAAGAGATTGAGTTGGAGCAGAGAAACCCCAGCAGCTGATAATCTCCCTCTCCTGTTCATGCTCGCACTGAGGTGGATGGTCCAGGGGGCTCTTACTTCTTAGAAGCCAAGTGGACAACAAAATCCAACACCCTGTCGCTGTAGCCAAATTATGCCAGGCAATGAACTTGATACAGTGGTTGGTGAGGGCAATGCCAGCCCCAACATCAAAGGTGAAAGGAGGGGTTCACTGTCAAAGTTGGGAAACAAACGGATGCCTGGTATAGACCAGAACGACCTTGAGGGGGCCTTTTTGTACCCACTTCACCACTTTCTTGATGTCATCATATTTGGCAGCTTTCTTCAGATAGCTGATCAAGTGCATGACTGACATGTTAGCAGTGGGGTTATGGAAGACCATGGCAGTAAACTTCCCATTCAGCCCTGGTATGACCTTGCCCATAGCCTTAGCAGCACCAGTGCAAAGATAATGTGTTGAAGATGACCATGTCAGTTTTCCAGAGGGGCCGTCGGTGGTTTTCTGGGTGACAGTGATGGCATGGACTGTGGTCACGAGTCCCCCTAAGATGCCAGAGTTTTCACGAATGACTTTGGCCAAGGCCTAAGCGGGTGGTGTTGCAGGAGGTATAGCTGACAATCCTGAGATTGTTTTGATTTTTCTCATGGTTCATGCCCCTCACAAACATGAGGGTATCAGCAGAAGAGGCAGAGATGATGACCTTTATGACTCCACTCTCTAAGTAAGCCCCAGTCTTCCCCAAGGTAGTGAAGACACCAGTGGATTCCACAACATAACCAGCACCGGCATTCCCCACCTGATTTTGGTGGGATCTTGCTCCTGGAAGATGGAGGTGGACTCCATTGATGACAAGCTTCCCATTCTCTTGATGGTGCCATGGACGTCCCCATGGATGGAACCACAATGGAACATGGCGACCATGTAGTTGAGGTCAATTAGAGGGTCACTGATGATGACAATATCAACAATGCCTGAGTAAAAAGCAACCCTGGTGACTAGGTGCTCAGTGTGTCAAAAGGTGTTTACTCTGGTATTCACTTCCACCATCGTGTTTCAGGGATGCATGTTTCTGGCACTGCATGAGAAGATGCAACTGTCTGTCAAAAAGGGAGGAAAAGAGAATCTCACTCATTAAATCTTAATCTTCAAATCGATGATGAGAGAGATTTTTAATCTCTTTCAGGAAACGCTTTGGTGTATAATAGGAGAAACTGCCCGACTGACTTCAGAACTCTGTGTAAGAGCTATGCATGCATGAAATTGTCTACCCTGGAGCTTCCTGTCACATCTAAAAGGCAGGCCTTCTCTGGTTAATGGCAAGCCTCGCATCAGAGATTATGTAGAGGTGGAAATCAGTCAATGGGCCTATAGGAACAGGCTGAGAGATGATACTGGAAAGCCTTACACAAGTGGGTTTCACAGCGTTGATGATGGTTTGCATTTTCTTAAGCTTCCAGTTTTATGGCCCTCCCCCTAAATGCTCAAAGTATGGAAGGTCACTTAGAAGGAGACGCCGGGCCACCTTCACAGGACATGTGATCAGGATGCATTCGAGCTATCTCACCTCCAGGATGAGGTTTGGACAGATAAGGAGGCTGTGTAATTTTCTGGAGACTCAGGGGCATGCAGAGGGAAGGAGGAGTTCTCTTTTACCTCGGAGTAATGGTGAAGGGGGTCTCAAAGGCGACTCTCCCGAAAACTTTATATATTCCTTCTAGAGCTTGAGAAGCTAGTATGTGACACTGCCAAGAAAAGTTTAAATCAGGGCACTGTGCTGGAACTGATTCTTCCTGACTATACAAAAATTACCTCTGCAATGGGATGAGCTGTTTTTTCACTGCTGGTGGAACAAGGTTTTGTGAATTTACCTGTGAAACCAATTCGCCTATTCCAAAGAGCCAGCTTGGTCTCCTCATGCCAGAGGGCCACCTAGATTCCTGAAGGGACCTTTAAAAAATAGAGTCTGTGTGAGTTGGAGAAGGGTGGAGAGGGTCTTTGAAGTTTGAATTATATTGAACTGGACTAAAGTTGTGCAAATAGATTTTTAAAAGGAAGTCAAAGGGGGCTTGGTGGAGAAATGCAAGATTTTATTTTATTTTTGCTTATGCCACATCTAATCCAGGGTTCTTTTAACAAACTAGCTACAATCAGAAAGTAGTCATATATGTTCTTTTTTATTTTTGTAGACTGATTAAATAATTTGAAGAAATATTAATAATTTATTTTCCTTTGTATCATCCTACATCAAACATCAAAGATTAAATTAAGGCACTACTTACTTTACAAACTACCTTTGTTTTTCATAATATTTTCTCCATCCTGACTTCCATCATTAGTCTTGTGCACATATCACTGCTCCCGTAAAACCCCACCCCCTATTTGTCCCTGAATACCCTTTTCTACCTTTGGTCCTTGAAACCCAATAAGTAAATTATTTCAAGTGTTACTTATTCATTTAATCTTCTGGTTCTTCTCCAGCCACATATAAAATTCTCACTCCTTTGATTAACAAGTGTAATTAATTTGTGCTTTCACGGTCATACTTGCTTTACTTTAAATTATAAGTGCCTTGCTAGACCAACCAATGCATTTATTCTCTCATTCAACAAAACTTGATGAGCGTCTATTATGTGCAGGGAATCCTTAAGCAAAAAGAGAGAAGCCACTTTCTCTAGGATAGCCACTAAGAAATTAATAATATTCCAAATATGTTTTTAAGAAGTATCAAACCAAGCATATATTTGAATGCATGCCCGCACAATACACTGCATGGAATATAAATTTGAATCTGGTGTAATGTTGCACACAAGAGGGGCTCACTGTGGGTGATTAATTATGATAGAATATTATATACAGTAAAATGTGACAAACAAAAAGCTGTGTGTTTTCAGTTGCAGCACAACAGTGCCAAGAAGACATAATTTCTGGTGTGGGTTGTAAGTGGGGTCTTGTTTACAATTCCATAATCTCCTAAAGTCTGCTTACCTTTTGATTAAGATAACAGCACCACACAGAAATATACTGAAACTCTCATACATCAAATCCTATGCCATATGTGACGTATCCAAAGATGACTATGATCTAATCCTTAACTTCAAAAAGGTTAGGACCCGATGGACATTATAAACGTGTATGGAGATTATTCTAGCCAAGTGTCTATGTGTGTTTGCATGTTTCCAAAATTGAAGTTTATACACACATCCAACTCAGTTGAGAAAAGATAGGAGGTGAGAGGAAAAAAATTAATGATTTTAGAAAGAGAAAACTCCATACAATGGCAAGACACTTTTCTTTCCCACCACCAAAAAGAGTCTATATCCAGAAGTGGGTCTCTGGAAACCGGGGAGATAGACTTTGCTGGGAAGGTTGCTGATCTCTCAGCCTGTCCTTGGTGTCAAAACAATGCCTGCTTGTATGTCACCAGCACTGTCATGACACAGACACAGACCCTGGGTGTCCCATGAGAGAGAACTTCCAGCACATACCGAGCTTCACAGTGCTAGGTCTCAGTTGCAGATTTCTGGACAGAGAGCCCGATTCTTGCCTGCAGTTGATGACATCGGCCACCGATCTTGATGTTCCTTCCCATTCTGTTTCTCCCTAGCCTAACTTTCCTTTTTTGATGTCTGAAACTTTTTTTCTGAAAATTAACCCTAACTCCTCTCAAGAAAGTTTTTATACAAAGGCTACTCTGCCATGCAGCAATGTGGGTAAAAATATACCTCCCAGATTCTATTAGCCCTTACAACCAGAAAATCCACCTAATAGACACCCGACTGTCAGACATGTCTTGGCCACAAGTGTGATGTCTGGACACTCTTCACAAATGCTACTTTTTAAAATGCCAGTAAAATGGGATTCATTGCCCAACAGAGACTACAGAGGTTTACAAGACAAAAATGCAAAGCAAATTTTCAAAAAATTTAACTATCAGATGACTTCTCTAAAGTACATTTGAATTTGTTAAGTATAAATACTTCTGGAAGAATACATTTTCCATAGAATACATACTAAGTGTAATATGGATTGGCAATTGAAAGTAAACCACTGAAGATTTCTTTTTTTTTTTTTTTCCAAGATGAAGTGCAAAACCAATTAGAACCTTGCTGCTTTGACTAAGATGGACATTTTTAAATTTGGGGGGATTTAAATTTTGTATAATACATGCAAAAAAGAATTGTAAAACAAGAGACAATGTATTTTTTTTCTTTTCACAAAGCTTAGCCAGCCATATCAGAAAGACCATATGTTAGTTGCAAGAAAAGTTTGCTCTAAGGGATTTTAGTTAGAATGTTGCAGCTTGGATACTGTGTAGGACAAGATATACTTTCAGAAAAGATTTGAGGCTTTTTGGTAATAGTAATACAATCAGGTTGCATTGTAATGCCAAGAACCTCTACTTTATAGATTTCCTATGTCAAAATAACTGAAATGCATTTTGTTGTGGTCACCCCACAGAAATGAGATGAACTGCCCTCCCCCAACTCAAAATTTGGATATAATATCAAAATTGATGATGGCACAAACTCGCCAAGAGGGGATTAACAGGTTTATTGCTCACATAATGAGGCTTTCTGGGGAAAACTGAATGAGCTTCCAAGCAGGTCCATGAGCAGCTTGATAAAACAGACAACAAAGACTGGTTTTAGGGTTTTTATGGCTGACAGGGGATGAGGCTAGGGTGAGGGCTCCTTCACCTGTGCTGGCTTGTTTGGTTTAAAATTCCCACCAGCACCATGGAGGGCGCAATGGATTTTCTTATCAGCTTGCCCAGGCAAAGAGTGGAGGAGAAAGGGATGTGGTGAGCTCTGAAAGCTGCCAGTAGTCAAACGGTAAAAATGGAATCTGACTCTTGATTGCAATTCACCGCTGCTATTTCAGAATGGCTGAAATGTGTGATGTTTCGCTTAACTGAATCTGAACTTGTTTAAATAAGCCATCAACTTTGCTCTCTAGGCCTATTTCCTGAGGCCTGTAAGGGAGGTGAATGTTTTACTGAATGCATCATTCAAGAGTCCAGAGCTTTGGAAGTGAAACGAAGGCATTGGTAAATATTCGTGATGTCTGGAACTCTGGAGGGAGGATGAGGTATCGTGGTGGGGCCTTGTATTGTGGCTTTAGCGTGTGTAGAATGTATTTGGTTTTGATTTATTTTTTGCATATGTGCAAAGCAGAAGATCACCAGAGTTCTTGACACCAAAAGAGGCAGACTTGGATATGCAACTGTTGTTATTGCCATTGCCAGACCAGATGGTCAAAGCATTGGCAATGACCTAGAGTGTGTAAAAATGTGCAGATGGGGACAATTGTTGGCCAAGTTGCCCAATGCTAAGATGATTGCCTAAAGTATAGCCAATTGTGCTGACTTTGGATGCCATCCTTGATCAGGGACATCCTGATAAAGGAACAAAAAATAGTAGTTCTCCAGAGAGTCCCCTCACATGTGATGCCAGTACTGGTAGTATTCACTTAGTTGTAACCAAATTGTGGCCAAGGGATACAGGACAGAGGGGGTCTTCCTGTGGAATCATAACAGTTAGCAAGATATTGAGGCTGGAAGGGCCATACTTTCTACAGATGAGATTATCCAGAGTACCCAGGTAGATGCTTGATTCTATCTTCCAGAAAGAAGACTTTAGGGTTGTGCTGATTTTGTGAGGTGCTACTTTCTATGACCCAGGATATAAGAGCAATTAATGATGTAGAGTGATGGGCACATGTTCTGTGAGAGACCTTGTCCTCGGGAAACACACAGAGAAGTCTGGGCCAATACCCATGATGCGGGGCCAATTTAAAAGGGATTCTAATCCCATATTCCTCTTCTTAAATTCTAGTTCTTGAAATTTGCTCTTTAGTTTAGTTAGTTCCAGGAAAAGCTCCATACGTCTCAGTATCTGTCATTTTTATTTCACTTCTTCCACATGGGCAAAATGTTTCCCACTGAAGACTTTTTTCATCCAGAGAATTTTTTTCAAAAGTCACTCAGGGCAAGATCGGGTGAATAGGGAGGGTGGGACATGGGGATCATGCCGTTTTGGGTCAATAACTGCTGAACACTCAGCACATATGGGCAGGTGTGTTGTCATGGTGAAAGAACCAGTCACCTGTTTCCCACAACTATAGGGATGTTTCTTCCACAAGTTGTCAAGCAACTCTCTCAAAACTTCCAGATAAAAACCAATGGGTTTTCCGAACACTTACCTAGCAAGAGAAGCCTGTACCATAAGGGGCCTGCCCTCCAAAAATGGGGGAGTCCATTTTGGGGGAGTCCTCCCGTACATGATTCACAGTGACTGTGTTCAGAGTGTTGTAGAAATAGCATGGTTTTTAGAGTTCAACAGACCCAAATCCACACTCCTAATCTGCTATTGCTTATTCTATGTCTTGGAAAAATGTACTTGAGCTTTCCAGTTTTTCCCACTGTGTAAAATAGAAACATCATAGAACTGCTGGCGGGGAGGAGCTCGGTGTGAATGCGTGTGAATGCGTGCATGACTCTTGGCATGTCATAGTTACTACTAATGCTAGCTTTACCTCTTCTCCTTCAGTGATCAGTCATTTCTATACATAACTTCTGAATGAAAACTCTGGCGATAGTAGCCAATTCCCAGTTTACTCACAAGTGGCTTGTTCTTCTTGGAGGCAGAGTGATGTCCCAGGAGCTTACTGGCTCCCATTTTGAAGCGTTCTTCCTCCTGAGGTTAGATCCGAGTCAGCCCAGCTAATTTAATCACATATTAAATTGGATCATGCAAGGTGATTCCCTCTATGACATGGCTTTACACCACAAAAAAACATATTTGAACCTTCTTATTGAATCCCTAGGAGTCAATTATCTTCTTTAACTTTGAATTTCAGGATGTTTACTATGCACACTTTTATCACTCTATTCTTTCTTTCAACAAACATGAATTTCACACGTTGTGGTAGGTCATGGTTACACAGTAGGCCTGATGACATAGTAAGAAAAAGAAAAAAAATTCAAAAAATATATATATATGTAGCAAAGCAGAATAAGCTTACTGTTAGTAGGTGGGCTGTGTGCGGCCATGCCCTGTCCCTTTACCCGATGGCATCAAAGATAGCAAACCCATGGCTGGGGGCTCCTTTGACATGCTGGTGTCTTCATTCCACAAGGGCCATTCTTTGATTGGTGTGCTGTTGCCTCAACGATATCCCTTTGGGCTTACAATTTCAGTGAACACAGGCTAATTCCAACTCTAGTATCTGCATCACGGTGTCTGATGACTTCCTCTAAATCCAGACTACTCTGCCCACATGACAGGTACCCTGGAAATGCCAAGCCTTAATATCCAAGAGGAATACTCCCAACCAGTGACTAGTGGGAATTGGTAGATAAGCATCCCATCATCCTCATCTCTTAGCGGGGATAACTCAGAAGTATGTGCTTCATATTGACTTCCAGAGTCACAGTCTCAGCAGGTAGAGCAAAATCAACTGTCTCCTCTCCCTGCTATTCAGAGGAATCTATTGCAGGGCTAAGGTCAAAGTCTCTGTCAAAATAATCACCTCCACCATTCAACAAAACAATAAAGTACTGCTTAAATTTTTTTGTCTGTTTCAGTAGTAGAGTTCAGTGGTCATGAGAATACTATAGAAATGGAGTCTGTAAAAGCTAATATTTTAGGCTCAGATTTCAAACTCTCAAATCCTCAATCCCACAGGTGAGAATTCTTAACAATGTGATCTTGGACAAGTTACATAATGAGTCCTAGAGAGGACTCAGTTTTCATCTCTGTAAAATGGGAATAATAAAATTCCATTTCTCATGCCTAATGTTCTCACAGTTGAATGAGACAATTCACATACACTGAGTAGTGCACTTGAATTATCCAGTGAAAATAGTTATAATTCCCAGGTTTATATTATTTTCATGGTTGGAAGGTGGCAGCATTTGGTAGAATAGTCCACGTAAGATCAACTCATTGGGCTTATATGGCTACTATTAAAGTATTTACAAAGAGTTTTTCAAATGGGAGATAGTCATAACGTTTATAGTTCATAACATTTTTATCAAAACTAAAATCTGCTCACTACATCCAAATTTGACTGTGGTTTCCTAAGTAATGCCAACAAATTTTCAAAGAATTGTTAAGAGATGGATCTGTGGCTTGTTTTTAAGAAGATTCCCCACACATTTATGAGCAAGAAATAATATGTTATCTTGATACAAATTATTTCCACGTGCCATGGTAGATCGAAAGATTTAATGTAGTTTCAAAACAGTACCAAGTGACTGACAAAGTTTAAGTTGGAGGAAAAATCGTCACACAGTTTAAGAGCAGAGAGATATCAAACATAGAACACATGGCTCATTACCTGATGTTATTCCAATATGCTTTGTTATAACTGGAAATGAAGAAGAATAAGCATGTGTAACCCTGTACTTCAGGAGCCCGTAACACTTCTGTTGGCCAAGCCCCAACCCAAAAGCCACAGTTATGCCCTATTGGATAAACCTAGGGCTTCCCCTCTTGCATACACTCTGACACAAGTCACAAACAAGGCTTGTGCCAACAATTACATAACTTGCTTTCCAGTTATGGTAATCTTCTTTCTTCCTCTCTGGGGCCCACTCAGCCATTTCTCATGTATCTTGTTTCACGCTGCCCTGTTCCCTTGGCCCAGTCCCTCCAAGCCCTGGTACCCGAGCACTTACCACACAGCTCTCCCCATACCAGTTGGTCTGAAAACTCTGCACATTGCAACCAATTTCCTATTAGGATTCATTTCTGACATGACTCTGCCTCCTCTAAATCGGTTTCTGAACCCTTTTCCCACATCTGCCTTTCTTTTCATAGCTGGCATTAATGTGATTTAATTCCTAGGATGACAAGGATGATCCTCTAATCCAACCCTTTCGCTTTACAGATGATGAAATGATCTCACTTTAGTTACGTTTAGATTAGAATGTTTCTCATGAGATTTTTTAGAAATATTCATAAATCACCTCAAATGATAGGCTAATTTCTGGAGGGTTTCCAAAAGTGGTTAGTCTTTCCTTCTGTCTTACATTGATTCTTAATAGCTGTATTCAGAAGATAAAAATTATATATTGTCCCCTGAGGTGAAATGCCTTTTTAATAATAAGCCATTGGATAAGAAGAGAGAATGTACCGTTGTTTTTGAATATAGGTGCCCAGAATGCACAGTTATCTTTTAAAATACAGATGCACAAGTTCAAAAATGTATTTAAATTGTTTTTAAGAAGTCATGAATTCAAATCGTATATCATCTATATGAATGTATTCTGAAATTTATTTTTTCTTTCCCTGGGTCCCCTGAAATTTACCACATTTTCATTTATATACTACTTTATAGTGTTTAAAGTATATTACATTATATTCCTCTAATAACAATAAATAATATTAGATGGGGAAATATATTACTTTATTGTCTAATGGATAAACCATGGATCATTTCTAGCTGGGTGGATTAGATTACAGAAATAAAAATAAATAGTGCAAGTGTCAGAGAGATTGGTGAAAAATGGAATGTTGATTTACTTGAGACCCCAAATTCCATAATTTTAATCTACCCAGAAAGCCTAGAATTATAAAATACTCACAGATGATGAAAATATCCAAGGCACCGTCTCATACCATGTCATTCTCTGGGTGTGCCAAAAACAAGTCTTCAGGCATTTTAGCATCTAAATCCTCTTGAAGGGTCTATTCTACAGGGAATTCTTCTCTGCCCATATAACACCGTTGCAAGGCTCCAGTGTCTATAGCTGTCATTGAAACTAGTTTGAATAGACTACAAGAACAAAGTTACTTTGATTTTTAACCATTTTTGTCATCTAAATAAACAAAGCATGGGGTGAGTAGCTGACAATTTTTTTAAAACAGCTGTCAAGTTTTCTTGAACTCTGTGAGAAAATGTCCTTTAATATTCACCTTTGAAAGAGAACATTAAAAAAAAAAGACTAATGCTTTGTCTCAGTTTTTCTTCAAACCAATTTTCCTGGTCCTTGCTTGAAAACCTCGACTTAAAATCATAAAGAGAAAAATCATAAGTTAATCCAGCAACCACCTCAGTGGCACACAGCCATTGTAAACAACGAAGACCATTCCATCCAAATTTGCTATTTCTGTCGCTCTCAGCCATGCTTTAATCCTTCCTTCTTTATCTAGAACATGGCAACTTCCTCTAATACTTCGAATGAGCATCGGTCAAAATACTCCATCAACCCTCTCTTTGTCTCTCTTAATGCTACTTCTTTCGTGTTATTTCAAGGATGTTTGTACAAGCATCTTTTCCCCTTCAAAATGTCAAGTTTTATGACTTAAAATATGTGTGCTACTGTCCCTCCATAAACCACCACCAGGGATGAGGGACAGAACGTGAGCAGTTTATCTTTAGGAAAGATGTCCTAGTTTCCAACACCACCTCCACCCCGGAGCACACTGTCTCCAGTGCCTCGAATCACAGAGCTATTCTTTTTGAAAAGAGCAAACACCTGGCGCAGATAGCAATTAAACAGTTAAAGCGATCATTACCTGATGTCTTTCTACCAAGTCATGTTTCATCCCAACGTTCGCTCTCAGCATTGCCAGCAAAATTTTATTCACAGTCATATCTAACGTAGATCGTCACACTGTTGCTAATCAATTGTGCAGGCAATGATTTATTAATTCGATAACAAAGTTATCAACAATAAAAATCAGCAAAATAGTTTGCTTCAGTGTACTTATGTGCATTAGAGCAGAGTCCAGTTCAAGTGCTTCACAAGCCTGGTTTAAATCTTTCCTGAGTGGTTGGTGACATATTGGAGAAAATATCCCACAGGAAGCTAGCTCTACGCCTGGGTGGCTTGGGTCTGATCCATAGACTGTAGAGAATGGATGGATGGGTAGATAGGCAGACAGCAGACAGATAGATGGATAGGCTAGGATAAATAGGAAAATAGACAAACCAGCAGATAGGTAGATGTAGAGTAAAGATATACATATGGATATAAATATCGTCACAAAGGTAAACATAGATATATGCTTACAGATCTGTGTTTACAGATCTATAGATATATGGCTATACAGACCAGCACAGATCCCCTCTTCTATGTCGTCTTGTCTCATTTCTGCATGTGTGTGTGTGTGGGGGGGTGTCCAAATATTCCTTTTTTAAAAGATTAATTAATTGATTATAATGTGAAGATGTGGAGATTTGGAGTATAATTTAGGGTTAGGCATATAAGTGGTCACCATATAGGTGACGTCTGAGCCTCTCACTGGTCCTCATTTTGCCTGGTTTGGGATCAGGTACTCTTAATAGTGTTTTGTGTCCATCCTCCTCCCCTGGCAGTGATCTGCTATTGCAATCTCTTTCATGTAATAATATGATAAAATATTCAGGGTCCATTTATGAGTGAGACCACGTGGTACTCAGTCCTTTGTTTCTGTGATAGATCACTGAGTATTATAGATGCTAAATCCATCCAAGTTGCTGTGAAGTCCACAATATTGTCTTTCTTTATGGCTGCGTAATAGTCCATTGTGCATATGTACCACATTTTATCCAGGCCACTTTCAATGGGCAGCATGGTTAGTTCCATGTTTTTGCTATTGTAACAGTGTTACAATAAACATGCATGTACAGGTATCTTTTCTGTAGAATGATTTGAGTTCCTCCTGGTGTATTCCCAGAAGGGGGATTGCTGGGTCTTACAGATTGCCGATTCTTAGATCTTTTAGAAATTGCCACACTGTTTTCCATGGAGTTTGTAGTAGTTTACACTCCCACCAACAGTATAGAAGTGTTCCCTTTTCTCCACATCCTTTCCAGCATCTGTTGTTTTTTGAGTTATTGATGATGGCCATTCTGGCTGGAGTTAGGTGATATCTCATTGTGGTTTTGATGTGCATTTCTTAGATGATAAGTGTGGCTGAGCAATTTTTCATGTATCTGCTGGCTGCTCATATGTCTTCTTTTGAGAAGTGTCTATTCATATCTTTTGCCCACTTTTTAACAGGGCTGTTTGTTTTGTTTGTTTGTTTTTCCTTTCAGCATGTTTGAGTTTCTTATAGATCCTGTATGTTAGACCCTTGTCATATTTTTCTTACAGAATGGGAAAAAATATTTGTCCTGTCCCATTTGAATCATAAATTTATAAAAACTGCCAAACTCTATAGGCATATTAGTGCCTATACTTTGTCCTAAGAAATATGTTGTAGTTAAAAGATCTTGATTCACAGCAAATGTTTCTTCATGCCAAGGGTGGGTCAAAGACTGAATACATGAAATGTACAGTTCTTATTAAAGCATGGAGTGAACAAAGCCTAGCAAACACTCAACAGGAAGGTGAACTTTTTAATTTTTCAAAAAACCCTATTTCAGAGGTGCCTTCTTACAGGTTACAAATGGGAATCTGTCTACTGATCTTTGGAAACCTTTTCTCCAACTTTAATGCCAGTGTCTCTCAACTTATATAAGCATGAACTTTATTTGAGTACTAAAGATGAAGACTGACATATTTGTAAAAAAAAAAAAAAAAAAGCAATTCTTGGAAAGATCCAAAGTTTCAAGGGCCAGTCTGTTGCATCCAACACACACAAATACATGCAGATGCATATCACACAGTTATAAACACCAGTGGACACTATTTCAAATTAATTTATCAGATGTGCTTTTATTGGATAAACCACAGTTTTACCCAGATATATTTTCTTCACTACTTCCTGGTGATTTTTTTTGTTGTTGCTGTTGTTTTTGGCTTGCTTGTTTTACAGATATATTGTTTAAACTATGTTAACTTTACCTGAGAAGTGATAAAGATCAAACAAGATTTAAATTGCTCTGCTTTGCATTGGTAGATCAATAACTCAGATTCACATTTTCATTGACCTGGACACCGTTGACTTCCCCAAACCATTATTTTAGTCACAATAATGTATCCCTTCCACAAGAAAAAGGGAAATAAGAACTGCAAAAGCTACCCAAGTACATGATAGAGAATAGGTTTGATATATATGTTTGATATGTTTTGACTAAAGTGACACTTTGCACCAGTAGTTTGAGATTTATCTGCCACATATGTTATAGTCCTACATGTTGATATACATTTGACTGTTGACTTGTTCTGTGTGCAAATGGTTTTGGCTCACAGAAAACTGTTAGGTCTCCAAACTATTTTCCCATGGGCTGATGTAATTGTTTGCAAACATAGTATAAAATACAAGAGACCAAAACCAGCAACAACAACAACAGCAAAACTGGAAAGTCATTAGACATTAACTGGATATTACTGTGACATGAGAAAAATAAAATATCTTCCAATAAACTAAAGCATTTCTCTTGTTTAGAAAACTTTGACTCCTTTACATGTTTTGCAATCATGTGTGCATTTTTTTCAGTTTTTCTAACAATGGTGTTCAAAAATCCTGCCAGAAATGATCACAATTAAACATTTATATTCTCATTTTTTAAAATAATGAATGACTGCTTCAGTCACAAAGTGTCAGAGCTTGAACCATATATGGGGGATCATCCAGTTTATTTTTCATAAATAACTGATGCTAAATCTAATGAGAAAGACAACAATGAAACTTTAAAGAAACATTAATAAGTGATATTTTTGAACTTAAATAAAGAAGACATTCCAGTAGTCTCGAATTAATTTGGATGCATTCTTAGAAAAAGTTTTGAAGCTTCTTTGTGTAAGACAAATTAAAGACAATAGCTTAGAGGGCCACTTACTTTTTAAACATTATTTACTGAACACCTACTATCTGCCATTCATTATTTACTGAATATAGAGGAATAAACAAAGAAGGGGAAAATCCTGCTATCTTTGAGCTCATATTTTAGTGGAGGAGGTGAGGTTAAAGATTAAAACGTACACAAATCATTTACAAATCTGTAAGCTGCTGATGCGGATGCTTCAGGTCAGCATGGGCTTTGAGAGTGTCAGCCCAATGGGTTGGTCAGCCAAGCCCCAGAGAGGGTCATCAAGAGGCTGGTAAGCCTAGCCCCGGAAGTGTCAGCTCTAATGGGCTGGCAGGCCAAGCCCTGAGAGTGTTGCTGGTTCGGTGGGCTGGCAAGGCTAGCCCCCAGGGTGTCTCAACTTGGGAGTCTTGCCCTCTTCCACCAGCTCTCCTGGTTCAGCCGGTTCCATAGGCTGGCAAGCCAGCGTCTGGGGTGCACGACTCTTCGGCTTTGACAATCTTCTGCAGCTCTTCAGGTCACAGCTCTTTAGGGTCAAGGTTCTTTTCTCATGTCCAGGAAGAATGAGGGACACGGGCGGCCAGAAAGGTAGTAAGCAGGATTTATTGAGAGAACAGAGAAGCCCCGGCAGTGGGAGTGGACCGAAGGGATTGCCCGTCTGGGGCGAAAACCTGGTGCTTATATAGCCTTAAGTCCAAGCCGATTGGCTCACACTAGCTGGGAAGAGTAGCTGTTCTGATCTGTCAGTATTAAGGACCAATCAACAGGAGGTAGGGGCCTAATGGTGAGCTGATTGGTTGCTTTTTGATCCCAGCAGTGAATACTTAAGCTTTAGCTTGAAAGACTGGCAGGGATCTTGTTTACCAACACTACATTGGTACCAGAGCACATGTCTGTCTGTCTGCCTAGCCTTTCTCTAGCTACCTCCTATCACACTGTAAGTAAAAATTGTTACTTAACTGTGTGTTACTGCTTTCTTTCTCTTTCCCTGGACAGAGACAGAGATAGAGATAGAGATAGAGACAGAGATAGAGATGGAGACAGAGATGGAGACGATAAAGATAAAGTGTTGCAGTTCGAATCAAAAGCCTTGAATGTTAGTCTAGAGTCTCGAACACACAAGCCTCTTTCATAGGTTATTCACCTCTTTCAGCTTCAGTTTCAACCCAAGTTAGTTGTGAATCACCAGTGCCACCCAGTCTTCCTCACACAATTTCTCCGAATTGCCAATGTGATCAAATACACTATAGCACTTTGTAGAATTGTGCCATGCACTACATAAACATAAGACGATGCCTTATGTGGGAACTTTGGTGTGGTGAACACAGTAACCAACAGGGTAACAAACAATCCATAGAGCATTCCTGGTTCCTAGCAAGCTCTATCGATTGGTCAGCAAATTCACATGGTTTATATTAGCCACATGAAAGAAGATTGTGATAATTTAGACTGAAGACCAACTGACTACGTGGTACTCAGTCATGCAACAAGAATTTTAGAAAAAGCCACCGGGATAAGAAGAGATTGCCCTCCAAACCTAGGCTAAAATCCACCAACAACTTCCCAACCAGATAAAAGAGGAATGTCTCTACTTTTTAGGAATTTTCATTAATTTGTATTTTTTTATTTAAATTTCCTCTTGGCAGTCACTTTCAGCCCATTACTCTGCTTTTTAAATGTTGCCATTTAGGTCTGGAATTAGAATGAGAATTAAAGGCAGCATTTTTTCTTGGGTTCCACGACTTCTACAGTAGTGGTTCTCAAAATAGTGAGGGTTGAAGTCAACTGTTGATCTTGGAAAACACTGGCACTCCTGAGCTGTAGCACAAATATTCTGATCCAGTAAGTCTGGAATGTGTCCCAGATCTGCCTACTAAAGAGTACCCACCTATCTCTATATTCCAGTTTTGCTGCCCTCAATAATACACTCTGAGGAAAAAGAAAAATTGAAGGTAATAGGGAACTCAAAGTACTCCCATTTTCAAAGTTTGCAAATAATCTTCTAAAATAAAATCTTAATCTAGGTATTTTTGCAAAATATATTAAAAACAGCTAGTTGTCATGGGAATTAAAATGAACACATGCATCCATTTAAGTCCTGCTCAGTTACCATTTTAAGAATGCAGTTTTGAAGTTCCAATTTATTTGTTTTCTTTTTCTTGAGCTTTTTTCCAACTACCCAAAGAAATCAGAAAAATAATAAAATATAATGTTTGACTTTACCCCAAAATCCATCTCCTACAATCCAAAAAACTTTTGCCAGGATTGAATAAAACAAGTTTGGGATCCTAAAAGATTCGACCCTCAGACTCAGGAATTCCAGATAGGAGGTTTGCGTTTGAGAATCTGGGTATGAGTGTGTCTGTGCATATGTGGTGTGAGAAAGAAAGGGAGGGGAGAAAGAAGGAGAAAGAGAGAGAGAGAGAGAGAGAGAAAGAGAGAGAGAGAGAGACGGGTGTGTGTGTTTGCATGCAGAATATTTACAAACACACACACACACACACACACACACACACACACACACATTTAATGCCATGGGATATAAAGTAATGTGCTTAGGCTTGGGTTTTTGTTTTTCAAATATGCTGGTGATGCTTTGGAGGATGGATAACTCTAAGGAAGCATGTGAAAGTGTATTTTTCATTTGAAATAGCAAGTAAAAGAAAGGAGAGGAGAAGGATGGTTTTGATTAAAGTTGTCGACTGTCTTATATATGTCAAGAACTTCCTTTTCTCTTCCTAAGTTTTAAAAGGCTCAGAATCACTTGATGGGGTTTTATTTTCCTCTGAGTATTTTCTTGGCTACTCTCTTGGGGTGTGAGAGTCATTACCCCATAGGATGCAATTGGGGTAACTCCAAGGTTGAAAATAAATAGCAAACTTGGGTAAAGGTTTGAGAAATAGGACATATGCAGAATGGTAATAGAACAAACACGAATTTTGCTTTGGGAAGCCCTGAATGAAAGATACTACAACTCTTTCAACAATATCAAGGGCAACTGCATAACCATAGGGCGCTTGTCCAGATGTTCTTCATTTTCACTGAGGACTAGAGAGGAAATAGATGCAACTGAATGATTTACTTTGAAATAAATAATAAATGTATGAGGCTGTTCACCGTCATTTTAATTTTTATTGTTGTTGTGTGTGTATTTATGTTATCAAAGAGTCTCATGACTATATTATGATAAGAGTTTTTAAATCAGACCTCATTGGTCTCAGTTGGTTTTGATGTGATTCTGTGTGAGATAAAAAAAATCATGTAAGTGGCCTTGTAGGATGCAGTCTATAACTGTCATCCTGAAAATTCAAAATCTGAGTGAATATTTTCTTTTCCTTAGATACTTTTAAACTAACTGACAAGATGTCTTTGGGGAGTTTTTGCCAAATTAAATATAGATTTCATTTCCGTGGTCCTCTTCCCCTTTGACTCTCCATCTCATTCATTCCCAATTATTTTCTTTCTCATGATAGTGGAAGTTAAAGAGGGTGGGACACACAGAGAATGTTTCAGATGTAGTCCTTCCTGCCTGAGTTAAAAAGCAGCATTTGGAAAAGTTTATGTTACAATTTTCTAAGATTTGAAAATAGAAACCTTATTGAGATGAGTTTTCTGAAAAAGAAAAGCACACGTCAATAGCCACAGAAATACTAAAAATTAGTTTATTAATTTCAAATACCTCTTTAATTATAGTGGGGAATTATGAATTGCTCATTTCATAAAAGCAACTGAAGTTGACTGATTTCAGGAATGCCAAACTGTGTTTTGTAATTGTTGTGTTTTGTGGAGAAACAATACAATGTGAGATACAAAGAAAAGATGATATAAAAAAACACATGATGTCTCAAAAGGCTTCTTGGTTATGAGGTAGCTATTAGAAATAGCTGCACCTCTTTCTAAAATAAGACCTATATTGTATTCAAAGAATAATGATTCAATTTCCACTGATATGTACACTATCTCACAACTTATATTTTCAAATTTTAGTATTATTCCAAAGTACTTTCTGTGTCCCCTTTGTCAGTAAACATGCTTGAGAAGAAGATTACTCTTGATGGAACAAAAGAATAACTTTTTTAAAAAGTACACTGTATGTTCTAGCTTCTTCAACCTAATCAATAAAGAAGACATTAAAAATTCAATTTTAAAATGATGCTGTATATCAATAGTTTTTCTTTTTACCATGTCTTTTAAAAAATATCTGAATCATGGTGTGGTTTTGGTAATTTGTTTTTTGTTTACTTGATTTTGGTTGCTGTTTGGTGAGATGTTTGCTTACCAGGCTTCCATCAGCTAGGAGTGGCCAAGACACAAGAGAAATATGCTATTTTTCACATTTTTGGCATTGACTTTTTCTCATTCTTTGTCCTTTAGACATAGATGTGTTACTTAGAGTTGAAGCAAATATCTTTTGACCATGACTAACAGGTAAAACATGCTTGAAAATATTTCCTTCAACAGATAACACTTCTGAATAAAAAATAATATTTGTAATAATTGTGGAATTGCTGAAAATGTTACTGAGATATTTAAAACGATATCTTTTTCAACAACTATGCATGTTATTCACATGGAAGATAAGCATTTCTACATTAGAAAAATACATAAAATCATTTATATTGCAAAAGTAAATAATATACTCAAAGTATTCTAATATGTCCTTGCGATTAATACTGAAAAATGTAGAAATGTTTGCATTTGTTCCATCTGTCTCTCTCTCCACACACACCCAGGCTTATATACCCCACATGCAAATATTTCCATATTAATATATAAATATTTCCACATATTCATATTGGTTTCCAATACACATCACAATGTACTTGATATTGTGGCATTTAAGTAATTTTAGGCAGAGCACACTTAAGCAATTTTTGAATTCTAGAAGGGAAATTCCTATTACTATTGTGACCTTGAAGATCGACAGATAAATAATTATGACTTATCCAAATTTTTATTTCATATATTCTGATGGTAGTCATCTTTATACAAGAGTAATTCCAAAGGCTTTCCAAATAAAGACTTTGGATTTTATCTAATAAAAGATACAGAGGCTTCACTTGTTAATTACTTTTGAAACTCAACTAGAGACATTATTTGTTTGTTTATGTGTTTATTTATTTATTTTTGAGTTGGGGGTCTCACTCTCATGCAGCCTGGTGTGTAGGTGCATGTTCACAATGATTGTGGCTCACAGCAGCCTCGAATTCCTGGGCTTGGGCAATCCTTCCACCTCACCATCCCAGGGAACTGGGGTTATAAGCAAGTACTACCACATCCTTTCTAAAATTCAAAAATTTTTGTAGAGACAAGTTTTCACTCTGTTGTCCAGGTTGGTCTCGAACTCCCAAGCTCAAGCAATCCACTCACTTCGGCTTCTCAAAGTGATGGGATTACAAGTGTCAGCCACTGCCCCAAGTCTAGAAACATTATTTTAAAATGATATTTGTAAAATGAACAAACTTCTTACCAAAACCCCTGGGAAGACATCAAAACAGTTCTAAGAGGGGGATTTATGTCTCTACGAGCACAAATCAAGAAAACAGGAAGATCACAAGTGAAAAGCCTAACAAATCACCTAGGGGAGCAGGAAAGAGAAGGCCACCAAAACCCCAATTTTAGCAGAAAAATCCAAATCACCAAAATAAGAGCCCAAATACGGAACATGGAAGACAAAAATATCATAGAAAACATCAACAAAACAAAAAAATTGTTCTTTGAAAGAGTTAACAAGATTGATGGACCCCTAGCCAGAATGACCAAGAAAAAGAGTGATAAAATCCAAATAAACACAATCAGAAATACAAAAGATCAAATCACAACTGACCTTGAAGAAATGCAAAAGATTATCAGAGATTACTATGTACACCTATGTGGATAACCTAATGAAATGGAGGACTTTCTGACATCACACAACCTCTCCAGGTTGAAACAAGAAGACATTGAGACACTAAATAGACCAATAACAACCCAGGAAATTGACTCTGTCATACGAAAACTGCCTACAAAAAAAAGCCCTGGACCAGATGGTTTTCCAGCAGAATTCTACAAAACGTACAAGGAGGAGGTGCTACCAATACTATTGAAAGTATTCCAGGAAATTGAGAAAGATGGAATTCTCCCTAAATCATTTTATGAGGCTAATATCACACTGATACCCAAACCAGGCAAAGATCCAACAAAAAAAACAGAACTACAGGTCAATATCCCTTACAAACATAGATGCAAAAATCCTCAACAAGATTCGTTATCACGATATACTTCTACTGAACAACATCAGCCAGATTTTAGCACCAGCCTACCTCTGTCTCATCTTTGTAAATTCATATGTATTGTCATCTATTCTGCCTTTTTGTTGGTCTGTTACATTTCAATACAATGCAGTTATTGATATGGTTGATTCAAGTATATCAAGCTGTTGGTTTTTACTTGTCTTATCTGTCTCGTGATTCTCTGTTCTTTTCTTATTGTTTCTGGGGTAGAGTGAAGGATAGTCAAATAATTTTTAACATTCCATTTTAATTCATATATTGGCTTTTTAGCTATAAATGTTTATAATATTTTTGGGTGGTTATCCTACTGATTAATTTATCACAGTCTATTTAGACTTAATAGTGTACAAATTCATGCACTTGTTTTGATAGATATTATTTGTGTTATATTTTATTAGCTTCAAAAAGTTCATTATCTTGTGACAAAAATTTATATTCACCATTTCTTGAGCTTGTTTTCCTTTCAGTAGACTCAATGTTCATAGGTGCTATTGCCCTCTAGCTTGAAGAGCATCCTTTAGTATTTCTTGAAAGTCTGATGATAAGTCCTTCTTTCAGCTCTCATTTGCCTGAAAATGTCTTTATTTCACTCTCATTTTAAGAGTATTTTTACAGAATATAGAATCCTAGATTGGTAGTTTTTTCTTTCAACACTTTAAAGACATCATGCTATTGTATTCGGTCTTCCAATGTTTCTGATGAGAATGAAGCTATCACTTATACCATTGTTCCTGTGCATGTAATGTGTTATGTTTCTCTACCCATTTTCAAAATTTTAAGTTAATTTTTCCAATACTTTGACTAGGATATGCATAAGATGTGGTTCTCTTTGTACTTACCATGTCTGGAGTATGCTGAGCTGCCTAGATTTGTACATTGCTGTTTTCCACTTAATTTGAGCCATTATTTTTTCTAATATTTTTCTTCCTCATTGTATGTCTCTCTACAATTCAGATTAAACATGTGTTAGTTCACTTGATAACATCTCATAAGCCCCTGAAACTATGTTGATATTTTTCCTAATCTTGATTTTTCCTTTCTTCAGATTGCATAATTTTTATTGACCTGTCTTCTAATTTATTAAGTCTCTTCTGCTCATCCAATAAGCCGTTATGCTCATCCAGTGAATTTTTCATTTCAAGGATTGTACTTTTCAGTTCAAAAATTTCTAGTTTTTTATAAATTTCATTTCTTTGCTGAGTTTCTTTCTTTGTTAACTTTGTATAGCCATTGTTTCCCTTTGAGCCTTTAACATATTCATAAAAGTACATATAAAGTCTTTGTATGCTGACACTGATCTGCTTTTTTTCTTAATTATAAGGAATATTTTTTCTGCTTATGTGTATGTCTACACATTTTGTGTTTTATTGTTAAACATTGTTTTTCACCATTTATGTGTTTGGATCTATCATTTTCCCCAGAAAAGTGTTGATTTTTGCTCTGACAGCCAGGTGCTCCACTGGCTGAGCACCTAGAACTTGGCAGTCTTGGTGTTAAGCTTTGCTAGGGTGAATGGGTGGAAAGCCCATGAAGTTTGTCAAGCTCCCTAGTTTAGAAAGCCTTGAACTCCAAGCTCTGTCTTCCTGCCCTGAGGAAATCTAAAATCTCTATTCAGTTTTGCTATTCTTTCAGTTATTACTTTCTAATGGGTTTCTAGGAATCTTTTCCATGCATGCATAGTTCAGAGGTCAGTGAAGGATTTGTCCTCAGACTTTAGGGTTCTCTCTCTAGATTTCCCCTTTACAGCTGTCCTTCTTAATTTTTAGCCACAGGCATCCTAGAATTCTATCCTCTGATTCCTCAGAATTTTGGTGTTCTGTGTAAGTCTAGATGTTCTATGTTGTGCAGATGGCAGAGTGGCTTGTATAGAAAGAAAAAGCCATACAAATGTGACTCTCACCCAGTGATGATGGAGTCTTCTTTCAAAGGGTAAATCCTCTTAAGTTTCAGCCTCCTTCTGGTCAGTTATCAGTGCCTTCAAGGTGTATGCACAAAAATACACACATGCATGTGTGTGTTTTTTAATAACACACGCATGCATATATTATATACACACAAATACATTTGTATGCCCCCTCACACAAACACATGTGTATGATTATGCACACACATGTGTATATGTATTATATGTTCAAACACACATGTGCATGTATTCTGCACAGAGACACAGATATACACATACACTGGCACACACATTTGTGTGTGAACTATACACATACATACAAGCACACTTATTTATACAACCACAAACACACACACACACAAGTGTGTGTGTATATTACAACTGTTATCTGTGAAAGAGCCCAATTATCTGCAACTACCGGGATTAGAATTTCATTCTCAGAATTCATTTCCAAGCCTTCACTGAGTGACAGCAAGAGCCTCTAACTGGATCCCAAGTCCCTTTCCCTCTTCTCTGACTCACGACTTTGTCCTGTTCGAATATATTCTCCTGAGAGCAACCAGAGTAATTTTATTAAAAACTCAATTTTGGTCATGCCACCTCCTTAAAACTTTTGTAGGACTTCTCATTACACCTTGAATTATATCCAGAATTCTTAATATGGCCCTTAACAACTTGGATAATCTGCTCCCTGTCCTGTCTCTCTTCCACTTTATCTTATCTGCTCTTTTTTTTGCTCATTATGCTACAGTCACACCCCCAAATTCTTGAACCTCGCAAGCAATATGCCTGCTCAGGATCCTCACACATGCTGCTTCCTCTACTAGACCACTGTCCCTCCTACTCCCAATATAAATCTCCTTGTTTAACTGTCAGGTTTTAATTCAAATGTCACTTCCACCAAGACAATAGATCTGATTCCATAGATTATGTTAGTCAGGTTGACAGTAGCACCTGATATATATATCTTTTAGTAAGATTCCAGTGAATTTCACAAAGAAGCCATTATTCTTAGTGAGAGTAGATTCATTACCAAAAAAACCACACAAAACACATGTACAATATGTTGAAGGCAACACTTCCATGTTCTTAGGCAAATATTTTATCTGAAACTTCACTAAAGAGATAGTAAATGGATAAACTTTTTATAAATCCACAAAGAAAAATAAGGGTAAAAGATGACAATAAAATTTTGGAACATGGAAAACTTGTGGATAAGTAGAAAATAATTTAGCAGACCTGAAAAAAAATATAGAAAAATAGCAAATTTATCTGGCAAACAAAGTTTGCAGACCTGCAGAAGGCCTCAGGAATTGGAGGGTCAGGTATCTCTGTTAATAAAGATATAAATGAAGTTATTCACAGGAATACTGGATGAAAATCTATATAAGAAGAGTTACTGTCTTCCCCACTCACTCCACACACAGATCCACTAAGTGCTGGTAGGAGACAGGTAGAGCCAGGCGAATGCAAAGAATATGAGCCAGAAAGACTCAGAGTTTGGGGATAACATCCTAGCTGAGGGCAGGGGTAAGGTGCTGTACTCGAAAGAGGACAACCAGCAAAGTCTACGTTATAAATGGTGAAGCCCTAGTCCCCTTATCCTTCTTGGCTGTAAGGAAACTAGCAACTCAGATCCTATCCACCACCACCACAACTCAAAAGAACGAGCTTGGAGGATTCCTTTCTTGAGATAACCGTCTCTAGATGAAAGACCTAACAAATGCCTTTTCACTAGTGTTCCACAGTGGAACTACCCAGCTGGATCGCCCTTCAGAGAAGCCCACCAAAGGATCGTCCAACCTACACTTGCAGAGAACTCCTGCCAGCTTTTAGTGCCTCACTCTGAAAAGTGAACAGGCAGTCCAAGACCACCAGAATTGAGAAAAGGGTGTAGAATAATAAAAGATGAAGAGTAGAGAACACACACTGCAAAAGGGAACTTGCAGGAAAGAGAAACTCTGGATAAAAACCTTTTTTCAAAACTCTATCATTAATATCTCCATAGAACCAAGCCATTGCTTCTACAATAGGATGTAATAGGAAATTTTGACTGAGGCACCAAGATATGATGAACATTTGATATTAAAATGAGTTAAGGAACAACAGCCAGTAGAATTCAAACATTTTAAGAGTGGTATGGTTGAGAGCAAGTTAAACCCTAGAACCCATATGGAGAGTATTAATGGGTTAACAGTGAGTTTGGAGGAAGGATTTTGGGGGAAGATTTCTTTAGGGAGAGTTGCTGAGATGTTGTGAGTCCAGGAAAGAGAGTCTTCAAAAGAAGCACCCAGAGTGCTTGATACATGTCACAGAGTTAGGAGGGTACAGTGAACTTGTGTCTGACTCCTTCCCAGAAACTGGAGGGCAAGTGCAAGTTGGAAGACTGCTTTGGTGGCAGCAAGAATGAGAGATGCAGTAGCAACCTGGGAGTGAGGAGGGTATGACTGGCTCAATGGAGTACAGTAGTCTGAGCCAGAGAGCCACACCGAGGAGTCTAGTCTCTAAAGAATCTACGACTGCTCACAGAGTAGGAGAAATCAGCATTAAACCCCTTGCAGGCCCACTGAAGTCACCTGGGGACAGGACCAGCAGTAAAATGATTGCCTAATTGCACAGAGAATACAGCCAAGGCGTTGGCGGAATTAATGTTATAATTACATGCTGCTTTTCCTTTTCACACAAGTTTCTCTAAAAACTGATTAAAGTTTTGTTATTTTATGAGAAAAGATGGGAGACCAAACACTTATCTAGCTTTTATTATATTCCAGGCACTTTCTATGAACTTCATATTAACACATTTGATCTTCTCAACAACCCTATTAAGTAGGTAATATTATTACCACCATTTCACAAGTGAGGAATCTGAGGACCAGAAAGATTAAATATTACCAAGGTCATGTAGCTGGTCAGTGATATGGCCAGGGTTTAAGCACCTTATTCTGGCTTTAGAGTCTGTGTTCTTAACCAACGGAGTTTATGCTTAGCTCGCTCATTCTAGATGAATAAATTATTCCCTGGAATACCTTGATTGTAACACATAATGATAGCAGTATTCTAACATGCTTTTAACCTCATTTTAAGTCACGTTTTAATGAAGTGGCCTCTATTGTTTCATTGCCTTTATATTAATTATCTTTCTTCAAAAATAGAAGCAGCCCGGGATCGGTGGCTCAGCCTGTAATCCCAGCACTTTGGGAGGCCGAGAGGAGTGGATTGCCTGAGCCCGAGGGTTCAAGACCAGCTGGGGCAACTTAGCGAGACCTCATCTCTACAGTATCTCAAAAACTAGCCGGGCATGATAGTGCATGCCTGTAGTTCCGGCTACTTGGAAGGCTGAGGCAAAAGGATCGCCGGAGCCCAGCAGTTCGACGTTTGGGTGACAGTGAGCGTGGCACCACACTCCAGCCTGGGCAACAGGGAGACTCCAACTCAAAAAAAGAGAGAGGGAGAGAGAGAAATAGAAGGTAGGGTGATTGAAGACGGCCACCTAGAAGCAGCCAACTGCTGCCTCTCTCACAGAGCAAATCATGGAAGAGAGACCTCGCAGTCAAAGCAGGTTGAGACAGAGAAGGCACCCCAAAACCCACAGAGGATGGCTAGAGCATAGAGAGAGCAGGGAGGTGAGAGAACAGGCAGCTGGCTTTGGAGCCAAGAAGCCCCCTATCCGTCCAGCTTGCATCAGAGACAGAGAGCAACCTCTGGATATGGGAAATGGTGAATACGGGAAATAAGGACTCAGCGATTGCTCCTGCCAGGGACTGAGAAGGTTTTCCCTGAGCCTTCCGGGACTCCAGTCAGTCCCACACGGGAAATGGCATGGACATGGCACGGCTGCATGCTGCCAGAGCCCACGTGGAGCTGGGAGCCCATTCCAGCTCTGACCACCTATGGCCAGGCCAAACCCTTCCCAATAATTTATTCTCTGCAGGCAGCATTTAGCCAACCCCCTGGCCAGGGAGGAACCCAGCCCAGCTCCCTTCACTTGCCTCAAGGGTAGGTTCTGCCTGTAGGCAGCTCTGGTTTGGGACAAGCTGCAGTGAGAGATCCTGTTGCTGAAAGAACTTCTGAGTTCTGAAGGCAATCAGCCTCTAGCAAGGGAAGGGAAGCCAGGAACCCTATCATCCTGGTAATGCCTCTGTCCCCACATGAAGGCTTCTGAGCAACAGACAGCTCTGCTATTCCAGCGCTGCCACAGCAGCCAGGGGGCCCATACTCCCTTCTGATTTCCACTGAGGGCTCACAGCTGGGATTGGAATGCAGACCAGTGGTTCTGACCCTGGACAAAACATGGTTGCAGAAAGAAACTTTGAGTTCTGAGACGGGACAGCCTCAGGGAAGGGGAGTTGGGGACAGCAGGTTGGGGGGAGGGGGCAACTGTGGTCCTGGTAACACCTCTCTCTCTGTATGAACTTTTTTGTACAACACAAAAGCCTCGGCCATCTCCCACAGTGTGACCAGAGCAGCCAGGCACTGGTAGTCAATTGTGCCTGGGAAGCTAGAGAGTGGTTCAGTCTGACCTAGCACTCTCCAACCAGCTTTACCTCCCCACCCCCTTCAAAATCCCAGGGACTCAGGATCTTTGGGAGTTCTCATAACCTCACCCATCACCTAGGTCATCTGCTTACTTCCCTGAAGAAACAGAAGCCAAGCAAAAAGTCCACAGCCATCAACACAATTGGCTTTCTCCTCCAAGCACTACCTCCTGGCAGGCGGCCAACTGGCACAGCCCATTACAACATATGAGACAATAAACATCCCCTGAGGAGATAAGAACAAAGCCCATGCCACCACACATCTTGCAGACTAGTCAATAGTCTGAGGCATCAGAGAGCTTCTCCAGAGGGTCCTCCAGAGACACTGATGACCAACTCCCCTTAGAATTCAACCCTTGAACCTTCACCAGCAAACCGTACAAACCCTTGAACTAGCACCAGCAAACTGTGGCAATCTCCTAGGGCAGTTAAACACAGAAGAGCAGCAGGACCCGCCGTGGTTGGACCCTCACAGCCTACCACCCCCAGGGGATGGCTGAAGCCATACCAAGCAACTTCTCAGACCACAGTGGAATAAAAATACATATAATCATCAACAGGAACACCCCCAAATACACAAATACAGAGAAAATTACACAACATGCTGCTGAATGACTTTTGGATTAACATAGAGATAAAGGCGGAAATAAAAACAAAACGAAGGAAAACAAAGCCACAACACACTAAAGCGTCTGGGATACCATGAAATCAATGCTGAGAAGAAAGTTTAAAGCACTACAAACACATATCAGGAAAATAGAGGGCTCTCAAGTAAACAGCCTAGCGTCACACATAAGAGAACTGGAAATTCAAGAGCAATTCAATCCTAGAAATAGTCAAAAAATTGAAAGTAAAATAAAGTTACGGTTGACTGAGATGGAGACCCAAAAATCATAGAACAGATCAATGAGACTGTTCTTTGAAAAGGTTCTTTGAAAGGATAAATAAGATTGACAGACACCTGGCCAGAATGACAGAGAGAGAGAGAGAAAGAGAGAGAGATATCAAATAAACACAATTAGAAATGGAAAAGGCAACGTCATAACTGAACCTAAATAAATTCAAAAGATTATCGGAGATTACTATGAACATCTGTATGCGAAGAAACTAGAAAATCTAGGGGAAATGGAGGAATGTTTGGCATCACATAACCTCTCAAGTTTTCAACAGGAAGAAACTGAAACCCTAAACAGACCAATAACAATCCAAGAAATCAACTCAATTATAAGAAGTACATAAATCACTCCTCCCAAAAGACACCTGCATACATATGTTCATTGCAGCACTAGTCACAACAGCAAAAACATGGAAGTGACCCAGATGTTCATCAAAAGTGAACTGGATAAAGAAAATATGGTACAAACACGTGATGG
>CAUYQG010011277.1:0-12411 GCA_963574415.1 Tarsius wallacei
GCTGCTTGGATGTCCAACAGACACGTGAAGAAATCTGCAACCTCACTAATCATCAGGGAGATGCAAATCAAAGCCACACTGGGATACCACCTAACTCCAGTCAGAATGGCAATTATCAATAACTCAAAAAATAACAGTTGCTGGAGAGGGTGTGGCGAAAAGGGAACACTTCTACACTGTTGGTGGGAATGCAAACTAATGCAGCCTCTGTGGAAAACAGTGTGGCATTTCCTAAAAGCTCTAAATATTGACCTCCCATATGACCCCACAATCCCCCTACTGGGAATATGCCCTAAAGAACTCAAATCACTCTATGAAAAAGATACCTGCCCACGTATGTTTATCGCAGCGTTGTTCACAATAGCAAGAACCTGGAAGCAACCATGCTGTTCATCAAAAGAGGACTGGATTAAAAAAATGTGGTACATATACATGACGGAATACTACACAGCCATAAAAAAGAACAAAATCATGAATTTCACAGCAACCTGGGTGGAACTAGAGTTTATAATACTGAGTGATCTCTCACAGAAACAAAGATCTGAGTATCACATGTTCTCACTCATATAATGAACCTTGAACATCCAAAGTAATACTATAAGAAAATGACTGACAGTGGTGGAAACTAGGTGGGGGGGGGAGGGGAAGGGAGGTGGGATTAATGGTAGTCAATATCTGTCTGGGGATGGGGGGACACCCCTTATCAACAAGGGTGCCTGAATGAAGCATATTTGTATACCTAACCCTTAACTGTACCCCACAATATCATAATAAAAAATATTGATTATTAAAAAAAAGAAAAAAAAGTGTTTCATGTATTTCAACTGTTGGCTATTTGGTTATTTCAAGTGGAAGATTGGAGCTGGTCCCCACGACTCCATCCTGACCAGAAACACACTTCTCCTCTCTTTCCGGATTTATGAGAAGTTTGGACCATTTGACAAGACATCCCTTTTAGTCTGCTCTCAGAAATTGCCTTTAAATGGCAGTCTCTGGAATACTTTCTCATCGAGCTGATAGCAAATCTTCACCTTTCCTGTTCCCATGTATAGAGAAGGGAGTTTGGACCTTGCACTA
Source organism: Tarsius wallacei (assembly GCA_963574415.1). NCBI lineage: Eukaryota > Metazoa > Chordata > Mammalia > Primates > Tarsiidae > Tarsius > Tarsius wallacei. The sequence goes on from CAUYQG010011277.1 coordinate 1,078, forward strand.
AAAATCTCCCTTTGCTTACAACTGGTGGTATGAGGCAGTATTCTCAGACTGGATGTCGCAGATGAACTCTAACCCAAAGATTTGTGTGTGTGTGTGTGTGTGTATTTTTGCCTACACAGATCTGAAAACCTGAATTTGTTTTTAACATTAAAACACTGGAGTTTTCCCATGGATGTCTGAATTTCTGGTTTCTCTCGGAAAGTCAGAAGATCTGACAAATTTGGCTGGGTTCCTGCATAGCACATTTGTCTGAAATGCATTAGCAGCCGTCCCTCTTGAAAGGCTGTGCACTCTCCACTTGGACATAGGCCTCCTCAACCACCTACCTCTTTTTTCTGTTACTTGGCTGGCCTCCGAGGCAGGAGGGTCTGTGGCCCCAGCGTGGAGGTCAAGAGCATAGACTTTGGAGTTCAAGCGGTACTGGTTTGAGTCTCTGCTCTGGCATTTTGGTGACTCAATTGTAGTTCTCTCTCTCTCTTTCTCTCTCTCTCTCTCTGCAATTATTACTACAGATGCCACAAACACTCTTAGTCTTTTCTTCCCCCTTCACCTCCTTTCTTCTCCTCTCTCCTCTTCTTCCTCCTCCTCTTCCTCTTCTTCTCCTTCTTTTTCTTCCTCTTCACCTGTTATATCTGTTCTCTACTCCACAGATTCTGGATATGCAGCCCCATCGGTCTGCTTCCTGTCTAGGGTACGCTTTGACTTTAAATCCCCCAACCAACCAATCTCTTTCTTACATATTTCACATCCAAACCCCCCTTAACAAGGCTTTCTTACGGACTCAATAAATCATCATTATCCCTCTTTGGGAGAATGCTTCATACCAAGACAACTCAGAAGATAGAGGCCACTTGTAGGTGACAGTTCACAGGTCAAGTTCTTGTTCTTGGTCTTGTTCACAGTGTCACAAATCACACGATCAGCTTTCTTCAAAAAGACTGATGGCTTGTCAGGTACTTAGAGTGTAATAGATTTTCCTGTGCTACTTAATTCACTTTGTTTACTACTTAGAACAGATTGTGCTCTAAAAATAACTTTACGATAATGATGATAACAAAAGTAATAACAATTACTGCAGTACGAGCTACCCTTTGTCAAGCACTTATTCTTTTCCAGGCATCATATTAAGCCCTTTGCACGAATTAGCTCATTTTATCCCCATAATAACTCTAATAACTATAGACTTTTCCCTCCCATATTAAGTATGAGAAAACACTGTCAGAGAGAAGTGACTTTCCCAAGCTCATGCTAGGGTCAGGAATGATATGCAACCCCAGACAAGTCTGATTCTGATTTTTTTTTTTTTGCAATGAAACAGAAAACCAAAACAAACCAAACCCAAAAAACCCCAAAGACTAACAAGAGGGGTTTGCGACTTGGAACAAATCTGTGAGGTAGGACTTATTTTCATGTTGTGGAACCTCACAGAGAAACTGGGGAGGGCTTTGGAACCCAAAGGGGGAAGGGTGGCCAGGGCATTTGGGGGAATCAAAGGGACTCCCAAGAAAGGCGGCACTTTGACATCATGGAAACAGCACAGCTTCTGCCAGTCCCAGAGGTTGCTCCCAGCCCCACCACTCTGTTCTCCACAACCTTGTGAGAGTTGCTTCACCTCCATGGAACTCAGCTTCCTTTCCTTAAAATAGGGCAATATCCTGCCAGGGTGTTATGAGACTCACAAAAGATGGTCTTTGCAGGGAAAAAAAAGCTTAACGGATGGAATGTTCCATAACAGTCAACACAATTGTTGCCTTTGAGAGGCTCTTTGGAGGAGAAAAGGTCCTAGGCCCTGCTGATTGCCTGGGAAATAGTAGACGCTCAATAAACGAAAATGATTTGAGTTCCCCATGTCTGCAATTCTGAATTCCAAAAGGCTCTGAAATGAAAAATTTCATAGAAAAACAAATGTAAGGGGCACTCACCTGAAATGCCATGAGGCTGCTTGTCTTATACAAGTTGGCGTTGATGATGGGGTTCTGTGAAATATATACATCATATCATGTCTCCAAGATCTGAGAGTTTCCTACTTCTGGAACTCTTTGGCTTCAAGGATTTTGGATATGAGACTGTGGACTGGTGTTATTATTATTACTATTATCCCATATTTGATTCCCTGTTGCATGAGTTCTAGTAGAAATCACACCCTGTCTCATTTCACTTGTTTTCTGTGACCTCTAGCATGAATGCCCAGGACATGGTTGGTAATTTATAAGTGTGTATTGATGAAATGAACACAAGAGTGATGAGATAAAGAAAATAAAAATGCAGTCCCAGGAAATGAGAGAGGAAGAATGCTTTACCCTCGCCTCCTTCTTTTCTTAGGACTTTTAGAAGACTGTGAGCTGTTTGAGGGGCCCACATCATTAACTCTTGAGTGGGGAGGAGGGGTTGGATGCCGCCCCAGAATCCTGAAAAGGCCGCTCAAGGAGCCCGGCTGACAGCAGTGCCTGTGCTTCGAGATTCCATCAGGGAGCACAATTGCCTTTTTTGGAGGGCTGGCTCAGACACAGCTGGTGTTACAAGCTTTGCAATCCTAATGCAAGGAAAAGCTGGGAAAATCCCACAAAGTGAAATTGTATCTACTTGTGGTCAAGTCGGGACTCCAAATTTGGACAGTGGAATTTGGTGGGAAAATGTGAAATGCATCAGGGGTTATACAGTGAACCTAAGATTTATCGCTATGGCAAGTGGCTATTTCCAGAAGAACCAGCGAGTAGCAGTAATATTGCTGTGGACAGAGGAGTAGGGGGAGGCACCCACAGTTACTACTGATGTGATCAACCTGTTAAAACCTTCGAGCAAATGGAAAAATCAAAGTTGTTCCACAATGCCTTTCAGATCACTGCACACCAGGATATATGTGAACATTTAAAAAACCTGAACCCCATTGATTAGGAAATAAAATACCAGAGGCAGTCAAAGCAGTCGGACGAGATGCTAAGATTGTATGTTGCCAAGCTTTTGTTCTGAAGCTATTTAAATGTATCCCAGTGAGGGAGTTGGAGGCCAGAGACAGCTAGCTCAAGCCAGGGCTGGCTTTAACTGTCCAGGAGCATTTTAGGTAGCAAGGCAAAGACGCAAAGCATTGTAGTGGGAGGCCATCTGAGAATGGAACATGGGCTGTGTGATCTTGGGTTTGTCAGGCAACCTCTCTGACTCTCAGTTTCTAATCTGTAGAATGGTGCCTCCAACGCCTGCTCCGATCTTTAAGGGAAAATACAATCATGCATGTGAAAGAACTTTGTCGAATGCTTTTCATATGTTACACCCAGGAAGGATCTGGGGAAGCCACCATCAAAATAATACACCCTCCGCCGGGCTCGGTGGCTCAGCCTGTAATCCTGTGCCTTGGAAGGCTGGGGTGAGTGGATTGCCTGAGCCCGCGGGTTCGAGACCCGCCTGGGCAACTTGGCGAGACCTCATCTCTACAATAAATCCAAAATTAGCGGGGCGTGGTAGCGCACGCCTGTAGTTCCAGCTACTTGGAAGGCTGAGGCGGAAGGATCGCCGGAGCCCAGCAGGTCGAGGCTGCAGTGGCCAGGAGCGGCCACTGTACTCTAGTCTGGACAACAGAGTGAGACTCCAACTCAAAAATAATAATAATAATCCACCCTCAGACTTGACATTTCCTCATTATACATATATTATTAAGCCAGAGGTTGTCAGCTCAGGCGTTAGCTGAGTTTGCCTCCTAGCATTTAAAAAAATCAGAATGTGTCCTATAAAATTCTGGAACTTTGGTTTTTATTGGAAGCTCTGGAAACACCGGTTGCCACTGCAATATAGCAATGCACAGACTCAGTGTCTGGAAGAAAATGGGAGGAATGTAGTAAGGACTCTGGTGACCCCGGGATATGTTGCCACGTTATCAGGAGAATCCCAAGTCAACTGGGTTCTTCCTCACTCATTCACATCAACTGCTTAGTTTGTGAGGGTATTGGAGTTTTTGATCCCTACTTTAGAGAAAGCTAAAACATCAAGCAATGATGAAGCATGGGCATCCTAACGCAGATCTATTTAATACAATGGACTAGTAATTTCACTAGGGTGGTCACAGGCACAGGAGAAAACAGAGAGCCCACCTTCCACCTGGGAGCTAAAATGGACGGAGGGATGATAATTTTTTGCCAGTGTTCCATCTAGATTTCTAAACAGAAGCTTCGGATTGCTGGCTGGTTAGTGAATCGCTCACACCACCTAGGCTTGGACCCAGCAAGAACATATTTGCATTATTTTTATACCAGAATCTTATTCAAGAATTTGAGGACAGCTACTAATACGAACCTATAGAAGCCTGTAAGCCGGGCTCGGTGGTTCAGCTTGTAATCCCATGCCTTTGGGAGGCTGAGGTGAGTGGATTGCCTGAGCCCGCGGGTTCGAGACCTGCCCGGGCAACTTGGCGAGACCTCATCTCTACAATAAATCAAAAATTAGCTGGGCGTGGTAGCACGCTCCTGTAGTCCCAGCTCCTTGGAAGGCTGAGGCAGAAGGATCGCCGGAGCCCAGCAGGTCGAGGCTGCTGTGGCCGGGAGCGGCCACTGCACTCCAGACTGGGTGACAGAGTGAGACTCCAACTCAAAAAAAAAAAAAAACAACAACTTAATTCTTCTTTCCCTCCTCCCTATTCCATCCCTCCCAACTCAGAAATAGGGGTAGAAAAGATGAAGTATATCACATGAAGTCTGTCTTTAACAAGACGAAATATATCACATAAAGACTGTCTTCTAGATTGTTCCTTTTTCAATATAAGAGGAAATGTTAAAGACACAGGCAAAAATAAAACAAAGATATGGTACAGTAACCATCATTATTTGGGAGCAGACACGGTTTTTAAAGTAATGCTTTTGTTTTTCCACATTACTTCATTTCTACATTTAAAAAAATACTGCTGTCTACATTTTCTACATTACTTCACAGTCCACTAACTATTAAAGACTTTCCTTGGACAAACATTTTTCAACAAAGTAATAACCAGGCTGTGATGAAAGGAAAGTGATCAACCAGGACGAATTAAGCTGGTCATAAAGTCTCCCATAACAAGAAAAGAATCCTTCGGGTCTCCTGGGTTCCGTATTAACTCCAAAGTCATCAGGCTTTCCAAGGCCTTCCAAGCTCATCAAGGCCAAAACAAGATGAACCGAAGGGGAAATAATCAGTCATCAGAACCTGGAGGGCAGGAGGCAACAGCAAGGATCTGGATGAATATTAGCAATATAATAAGATTATAGAGAGGTGAAACTGTAGCCAATGAGAGAGGCATTGGACTTTCCTTCCAGAAGGACAGCAGTGTTCACTGAGCTGTGGAACTCTTTCACTTCCTTGTTTGTTGGCCAGAGAACAGAGATTTAAAAAAAAAGAAACAAAAAGCCAAGGTAAACAGTCCAGACAATTCTTTTCACACAAGGGGGAAAACCCCTCTGCTGTGGGAACACGCATTAGCTCCGTCCCTCCATCCCTGGCCATTTGGAGATTGGCTGAGAGGATGCCGAGGGCTCAGCCTGATCTCCAGCCCTGTCAGCTGGGTAGACGAAACTTCCAAGAAAGGGGTCTGATTCACAGCAAGGCTCCGTCCACCCTGCAGCCATCCTGCAACCACACATATACCAGACAGTTCCCAGGCTTACAGACCACCTTGCTGTGTGTCCAATCTTCCTCTTCCTCCATGTTGTCCCTGCCATTTTCAGCTCTAGTCATAGACAGGCACCATCTCCCATGTCCCCATCTCCCCCCACCAGCACCCCCCACGACACCTTCTGCTTCAAGAGCACCTTGGGCCCTAACCGGTTCACCTTGTCCACCCCACCTTCCCCGGGCTCAGCCTCTCCCAGCTCCATCCGTCTATCAGGTCGCCAAACAAGCAGGAAATATCAAGCAGCTGAGCTGGAAGGTCAGTGGCTCTGTGACCGTGGGGACAAAGTACAACTGCCCCCTTGAGAAGGTGTCACCTAAGGGAAGAAAGTGAGAGAAGCAGTGGCCAGAGCGGCTGCAAACCTCAGCGGCTCTGGAGCAGGCTGCCAGCAGCTTTGACTAACACACGACTGGCAAGAACTACAGGACAGTCCAAGTGTAGAAAAGATTCCAAAAAGGATAGCATCCAAAAGCTTGGGGATTTCTGTACATAAATAAACATCTGAGGCCAGGTGCAGTGGCTCATGCCTGCAGCCTCAGCATTTTAAGAGGCCAAGGTGGGAGAATCACTTGAGTCCAGAGTTTGAGACCAGGCTGGGCAACAGAGTGAGACCTCCTCTCTACAAAATATCGGCCAATTGGCCAGGCATGGCGGTGTGCATCTGTAGTCCCAGTTACTCGGGAGGCTAAAATGGAAGGATCACCTCAAGTCAAGAGGTAAAGGCTGTGATGGGCCATGATCATGCCACTGTACTCCAGCCTGGGCAATAGAGTGAAACCCTGATTTAAAACATTAAATTAAATTAAAACTAAAAAAATAAACATTTCTCTTGGAAATTACATTAGCAGTAGTGTCACCTCTAAATATACAGAACTTTTCCTCCCTTATTCAACAGGAAGGTGTCAGAAAACCCTCTTGGACTCATAAAGGCCACTTCCAGGCGTAGGAAGTAGCCTAGCATCTCTGAAGATGACTTTTGCCACAAGGGCATGTGCTGGGTCCTATTGTCCTGGAAATGGACCCGTAAAGAGACCTTTTGTTTCCCAAAAATTTGGGGGCTGGAGGGAACTTTACTTAGACAGACAGAGGTCTGAAAGGAAAAACTGCCCAAACCCTGGAGGGAAAGCAGGAGTGTGAAGAAGAAAGAAGGCGCCTGACACAATATTGGAGTAAGGGTGGCCATGACAAGAGGAAATGCTACAAGACTGCAGAGCTCCCCAGGAGTATCCTAGCAGAGAACCGCTACACTGAGTGCATAGCCTTGAGCCAGCACCTTCTCAGTGTCCCTGGACTCACTGAAGACAGAAGCTGCACAAGCTCAGGTGTAAGAAGATGGAGTCTCGGCTGGGTGTGGTGGCTCAGCCTATAATTCCAGCACTTTGGGAGGCCGAGACAAGAGGACTGCCTGAGCCTGGAGGTTCGAGACCAGCCTGAGCAACTTGGTGAGACCTCGTCTCTACAATAAATCACAAAAACTAGCCAGGCGTGGTGGCATGCGTCTGTAGTTCCAGCTGCTTGGAAGGCTGAGGCAGAAGGATTACCTGAGCCCGGCAGGTCGAGGCTGCGGTGGCTGTGAGCATGCCACTGTACTTCAGCCTGGGTGACAAAAAGTGAGACTCCAACTCATAAAAAAAAAAATGGAGTCTCCCACACTGGATTCCACCCCTTCAAGATGCTGGGATGCCATCAGTGACTTTCAAGGTCCCCCAGGTTCAGAAGGTTATCTTGGACTAACTAGTAATCACTATCATCCACACCCTGGAGATGGACTAAGGAACATGCGCTCATCATACGTGTGATATTGGGGAAAGGGAAGTGACATCCTGCTTAAAGGGACAAGTCATTTGACATCAACAGGCAGGCTCTTGTTTTGGAAAATTATAGGGTCTTCACAATAAATAGAGAAAATAGAGGAATTGTGTCATGTTTATTTGGATCTTAAGAGTGAAATTGACAGTCCAGAAGTATGCTTTCATAGGGGCACTATCATAAGAACACCTCAAGACCTGGGGTCTGCTAAGCGTGATGTCCACCACCATGCAGTTTTGGGGTCTGTGCTCCTATGAAGTTAAGCCTCATCTCCAACACCCCACGTCTTGGGCGGGTCCTCTTTATCTAACTTGTTGATCAAATTCTTCAAAGAGGCACCGCTAGCTCTGGCCCTTGACAGAGTCCAGCTCTACTGGTCTCTATCCAGAAAGCCTGGTACCGAGATAACAAGAGCTGTTTAAGTCAGTTCCTCCCAGGCCAGTGACATTCAAGTGGATTAAAAGCTCTTGGCATAGCACCTTCTTAAAGATCTAGATACAGATATTATGATAGTATACTACATGTTGATAGATTAGATCCATAGCTTGCACCTTATCAATGTATCCACTTATTCCTCACTGAGATAAACTATAAACCAGACCGTTAATTACCCCAAATTAAGGAATGTCTTCAATTAAATCACATCTAGAGCTATAAGAAAGGGGTTCAAAACCTATTTCACAAATGTATAAACTGAGTAGAAGGCTACAAGAACAATCTCCAATGTTCAAGTAACTAACTCTATTTTTAAGGCAACCAAATGATAACTGTGTGAGATATTTTAGGCAGAATGAAAATGTTTAGAATTCCTTGCTGCAAATGGTTTGTATATAACAAATTTCCCCGTTTTTTTTAACCCCAAAATATGTGATCAACCTCCGTTGAACAGGAGCAAAATAACACCTACGTGCTTTCACCCTCTCATGAGATACAGACACCCTTTCAGATTCATGTGCTCTTTTTAAAGAACTTGGTAATAACTGGTAAATTTACTTCTTGATACAATTTATTTTCCAAACTCAAAGTAAACCCGTAAGGAAACAAAAATGTGCTCAAGATCATAATTAAGGGTAAGCAGTGAAATTTATATATTTTTGCAAGCCCCTCACTGATGACAGCAAGGCCTAGAATCTCAGAAGTTCATTCTAAATACTTTATTACAATGAAACTGCCACACCTTTGCTGAAATATCTGAGCCAGAGTGAGGTAAATCATAAAAATGTTTTTTACAACTAGCTAGAAGTCCATAAAGCTTTAAATGCATCATTGTTCGCTGCTGAGACCGAATCCTATGGTTTTTAAGATGAGACGAAAGCTTCTCTAAGAGTGGTGCCCACGTTAAACATCTGTGGATTTTCTACAGACCCTAGCCCACCGCACTATACTCACTGGATGTCTATGCTGCCTCGCCACAGACCAAGAGCTGCAAAGCCCCTAGGACCCGTCCATGGTCACCTCCCCAGCCTCGGCTCCAGTCACACCTTCCACCTCTCCCTGGCTCAATATGCCCAGCTCCGCCAGCTGTCTTTTCTGTTCCTCCAGCACATCAAGCTGATTCCCATCTGTTCCCCTGTCATTGCTGGTTGACTGATACCTGCCTCGCGGGTTAAATGTCACCTCAAATGAAGGACGACGGAGCAGTCGTTCAAAACACTCATTCTGGCATCCAGCTTCCTGGGCCCAGATTCTGACACTATCCCTTACGAGTCAGGCATCCCGGAAGAAGCACTCATCTTTCTGTTCCTCAACGCCCTCATTTGTAAAATGGATAAAATAATGATACCTAAGTAGCATAGGTGTCTTAAAGATTAGATTATAAAATAAAACGTTCAGAAAATAGTTAATGATCAATAAACGTTGGCTATGCTGTCATTTCTCCCCATCACTATTTTATTACCAGCTCAATTTTTATAGGACTTACAGCTATCTGAAATTCTTATTTCTTTGTTTAATTTTTAATTTTTTTACATTTTTCTTTTTTTTTTAAGAGAGTGTCTTGCTTTATCACCTAGGCGGGAGTGCAGTGGTGCGATCAAGGCTCACTGCTGCCTCCAACTCCTGGGCTTAAGCAATCCTCCTACTGAGTCTCCAGAGTGGCTATGACTGCAAGCACGTGTCAACATGCCTGGCTAGTTTTTCATTTTTTATTTTTTCAGAAATGGAGGTCTCACTCTATTGCTCAGGCTGGTCTCAAACTTCTAGCCTCATGCAATCCTCCTGCCTCGGCCTCCCAAGTAGCTGGGACTACAGGCTGTTAGACATTTTAAAAGTCTGTTGTCCCAGTGCACGGAAGCTCCCAAAGTGCAAGGACTGTGTCTGATTTGTTCTCCACTGCAGTGCCTAGGACACATCCTAGGAAACAGTAGGTGCTCTAGTCACTGAATGAATCAATATCTATGATTCAAAAGGCTTTAGAACAACTGTTAGGTAGGAATATTGTCCCATTTTGAGTTCACTTAAGTTCTTGAACTATACCTTTTTTTAGCATACAATTTTTCTTTTTTTAAGTCAGAGTCTCACTCTGTCGCCCAGGCTGCAGTGCAATGGCACAATCATGGCTCACCGCAGCCTGAATCTCCTGGGCTCGGGTGATCCCTCCACCCCAGACTCCCAAATACCAGGGACTAAAAGCACATGTTGCCACACCCAGCTAATTTGATATTCTAGTAGAGACGAGGTCTTACTACGTTGCCGAGGCTGGTCTCAAACTCCCGGGCTCAAGTGATCTTCCCACCTCAGCCTTCCAAAATTCTAGGATCGTGGGCATGAGCCACCACACCCAGCCTTACAAATGTTTTTTGAGTAGACAATTTTTTAAAAACAATTATGTCCTGAAAATTTACTACTTGGAGAAACCCCTTTAAGAAAGCAACTCTTTTTGAGAAAATGTATTAAAAATTTTGGAAGAGAATAAATATTTGATGCCCATATGTTGAAAACAATCTTGTAATACAAAAAATAAGTTCTGATTTTAAATCGAAAGAGCGTATTTGGTCCTAACTACTTGAACATGTAAAGATCAGAAGGAAAAACATAGCGAGCACTGAGGCATGCTGGTTTGCATATAACAAACTTCCATTTTTTTTTAAACCCCAAAATATGTGATTAACCTCCGGTGATCAGGAACAAATTACGCTTACGTGCTTTCACCCTATCACAAGATACAGATACAGATATATACAAGATCCAGATATATACAACCACGCTCCTCCCCCATTCCCTCCCCCTCCCCCCAACCCCCCACACACAAACAGGGAAAGCCCTCCAGCTCTGATCCCACTCCAGCCCCTCCCCGTCCGCAAAAGGCCAAGCTCAAGCTTCATCCCTGGGAAACCTCCCCTACCAGTTCACCAAAAGAATAAAAAGTCCTCGAGGCATTTAGCACACTCATGGCTGCTTATGTCAGAATCTCCAAAACGAATGCACGCCTCATGCCTCATCATCAGTCTTCCCATTCCTGGGAGTGCCACGGGAACTGGCACTAGTGAGTACTCAATAAACACCCTTTCGCCTTTGAGTAGCTCCGTTCCCTGCCTCTAGTTGCATCCAGTAATCACCTCCTCGCTGCTCAGCCCGCACCTGAAATGTTACAGCTGGTTAGAACCATCTACTTTTGGAATGACAGGCACCAGAACGCTTGCTATTTCAACACTGACGTTTCAAGTTACACAACAAAATACGGACTCCTGGCAAATCCTGTGGCAGAACGGCAGGCTTGCCTCAACTGTGCTGTAGCACAGCCAGGAGAAGGCACCCAGCACACCTCCTCATGCCTCTCCGGCGAGCCTCTCCTCCGGGGATAGTGTGAGAGCACCCACCCAGGACAACCACGATCAGGACACAGCAAAGCCATCTCTCTCCTCTCTGTGCTGGCAGGATCCGGTACAACAACTGCA